>BQNB010013397.1:0-77243 GCA_026074375.1 Tanacetum coccineum | reverse complement strand
TATATTAAAAAAAAACGTTTTTTAATTTCCTTAATTTTCAAAATTAATTGATTTTTTAATATCCTTAATTTTCGAAATTAAAAAAATATTTTTTTATATTTACATTTTTTCAGCATACATGTTTTCAAAATACAAACGTGCATATGTGTTTTTTTTAATATTGTAATTTTTCATATGTTATTTTGCGTACAATTATTTAGACATCAAACTTGTTTTCTTAAAAAGGTAATTGAACATATGTTTCTGATGTTAATTCTTTGATCTTCTAAATTTATAGCAAAAAACTTAAACATATACATGTAATCTTTAAATTTATAACAAAAAAACATAAAATAGTATACACAAAATTTGATATAAAATGAAATACAATTCAAATACAAATGTATCTGGTTAAATATAGATGTACTCGTCATTTAAAAACATTTGTGCACTCTTCCAAGAACATACATGCAAACTTCACATTCTCATCAAATTCGTTAGAACATATGAGTACCCTTCTAAGAACATATGTGCACCTCATTCACAAACATTTGTGCATTCTTCCAAGAACATACATGCACGCTTCATTTTCTCATCAATTTAGTTAGAACATATGTGCACGCTTCGATTTCTCATCAGATTCATTAGAAAAATATATGAACGCCTTCAAAAAATATACGAGCACGTTGATCCTGTGTCTACATCTAAAAAATGTAACAAAAGGAAGTAAGATACTAAAATACGAAGTAATAGTCAATGAAAATGAAAACAATATCGTTAAAAAAGCAAAGAGATGTTGCTCGACTTATTTTACACTATATATAAAAAAATTAGTTTCCCAATTCAGGTCTTTACTAAAACCTACGCATATAACTGAACCTAAAAAACTACATAATAAGTTTTTATATACATATAGGATTCACTTAGCCCATCTCTTTTGATAACAGTGATATTTGTGCCCATTCCTCAGTTGAATTGATCCTATCAAATCTCAGTGAACATATCTGTACAAGTATTAAAAAATTAACATTATAAATTTATTATCGACTTTACAACATGAATATTTGATAATACTAGATCATTTAATGTAGTTCGTATAAACAGACTTTCACATGCAACTCATGAACATTAATATTTAACTAAGATAGTAAGCATGAATGATGTTGATGAGTATATATGATATTTTTCATATTACGTAAACTAAACATATATGTACCAAACTAAAATTAGAAGTTAAATGCATTGTGTTATTGGACTAACATGGCTCCAGAAACCAACTAAATAATTTATAAATTAATTACAAATAAATCAATAATAACAAATCAATGAGAATAATAACATATTAGATATCACGTGATTAAGCAAAAGAATAATAGAGTTGGTTTCTAAGCATTCAATACCTCTTTGCGTACCTTGACTATTCTGCTATCTGCAAACTGCTCCTCGAAAGTCTAGTGACTATATTCGGAAATAGGCTTGGTGACATCGGTGTGGTGTGGGTGTGGGTCATCGGATCATCGCCATGGTCGGGCGATAAGTCCTCCTAACTAGATGGTGACTCAACTCGAGCCCTCTTCGCGGAAGGCGTAACAACATTAACTATACTAAACTCGATTTCGATCTGCACAAAATCGATTCCGATCTATGTCAGTCACAAACTAATTGAATTTTTTAATGAGACATAGGTGGTTTATTTTGACACAGAGATGAAAAGTGGCTAGGGTTTCTGAGGCGGCAAGGATAGAAAAAGACGTGTTGGTTTTTTTTTTGTTTTTGATAATTATTAAATGATCATATTAGTAGGACGGTTTCAAAATTGGATGGCATGTAATTCCTATAATACCCTTTTTAGCCTTTTAGTTAATGAAAAAAAGTCCTCATCTTTTGTTTATTTGCAATTTCAGCACATTTAATTTTAACCTTTGATCAAACTCATCCAATGGGCCATATTCATTTTAAGAGTTCTGTAAAGTTCTGCACCTAAAATGGGTTCTTAATATAACACTTCACTATATATATATATATATATATATATTATTTATATATCTTATATATTTAATATTAATTATATATATTTATAATATTTATATATATTTAAATTAGGGATCCAGTGAGGAAGTAAATTAATATAAGAAAGGTGGTGGTGAAGTTGACTAAAAACCACACATTTGAGATGCAACGACTTTCATTAGATGCATTTCTATTAATCTAGATGCACCATATAGAGTTTCGAAAGTTAATTTGATGTGTAGATGGTGCAAATTGATTTTCATGATTTTGGCACATGTAGAGGACCAAAAAATAAGAGAAATCATGAAATGCATCTAATTAAAAGCTAGAAAACACATTATGATGCATTATAATGCATCTAAGATTATAGAGATGCATCTAATTTAAGTCGATGCATCTCGGATATGCGGTTATAGTTACTTCTTATCCTTCTTATTTTAAAAAAACTTCTCATTTGATCCTAACTCTCTCTCTCTCTCTCTCTATATATATATATATATATATATATATATATATATATATATATATATATATATATATATAATTGAGATAAAATGGTGTAGGTGCTTAAAGTTGTTAAAGTGAGAAGCAATAGAAATTGGACAAATGTCACATTTATTCGATAGTTTTTTGTTCGTGTACGAGTTGTTGGTTCGTGTACGAGTTGTTGGTTCGTGTACGAGTTCTTGGAGGTTTTGGTTCGTGTACGAGCAGTTGGTTCGTGATTTTGCATATTACCAGTTTCTTGTGTATCAGTTGTTTATTATAGTTAAACAATTGTTTGTTAACTTGGATGTAACTTATAATCGTGTATCAATGAATTTGTGAATAAAATATTTATTTCTATTAATAGTCTTTTTTGAAGCAAAACTATGTATCATATGTATCAGCTAGAAATAGTTACGTAACAATTTTTTTAGTGGTTATATATCAATTTTTATGTATAAGATTTAATGTCATGTATCTACTATTAATTAAATCACATGTCAATTATTAGATTTAATGGTTAAGATCACTTCTCATTTTAACAATTTTAAGCTACTACACCACAATAACCCTCCTCTATATATATATATATATATATATGACAAGGCAATCCCCATGAAATTCCTATCGATTTACGATGGATAACAATTCATCTTTCTTGCTTTCGCTCTTTCTCCCAATCAGTCGCGAGGGTTTTGGACATGTGAACGCAAGTGCTAGAATTAAACAAAAGGTCCGAACGTCCGAGGACGAAGGAGAAAATGCTCCGCAGGGAAGTCGTTTTCATCTAGGATAGCGTATTCGTGTCGGTTAGACGTCGGCCATGAAATCCATCACTATACCGAGCAAATCATGGGCATTCACATCTCGTTCAAAGGGAACTGTGCGCGATTCTCTCGTGAATCGCCTTCAGCAAGGTATGGCATTAACCCAGGGAGAAATATTTCTTCATAGATACAAGTCATTGAGTTAGCCTAGCCTACCCTAAAAGTGGTATAGTAGGGTATAGTAGGCGAGCGAGTTAGGGAAGACGCTTGGGCTAATAGAAAAGAGAGCGTCAGTGCGTAGCCTTCATTCTACTACGCTATGAAAAGGTTACGAAATCACTTAGCTCGACGTTAGGAGAGGTGCATATATGAGAGATACCATTCAACACAAAAACAGTACAACAAATACTCGTCAGTGGTAGAGCCACTATATATATGTGTGTAAAACCTGAAATTTAAAACAACACACACCATGGCGCTATCATGCTATGTACTTCTCGCATACGGTTACACAAGGCTTGAGATCTTGTAAAACTAATGAGGTGAGGCACATTCATAAGACAACACCAATGCACTCTGCTGCCAATTGCCACATGGGCTTAGACACGCCTATGTGATGGTGTAGAGTTTGACAGATTTTTTCCCTTGACTAGATATGGGCTGTTTGAAAATGGCTCCTTATGATTAGATACGGGGAGAGGCCTAGTGGTTTGAAGAACCTGCTTACATTCCAAAACAATGTACTTTAAAGGTTTCTTTTACCTCTATCTTATATACTCTAATTACTGCTCTGAATGTAAAATTTATGTACCTACTTTATTGATGTGGTATCTAGTTACTAAAAGCTTTATTTGAATTTGTAAATGATTTATTAAGCCTCGCTCCTAACCACACTCAAGTTAATGCTCTTGATAAGAAGCTGCGCTCATCCCTCCACAACGAGACTACCGCCGAGGTTCTTCTTACTCTAGTTGATGTTCAACTAGTAGCTCAAAAATGGAAACCGTTGTTTTTAGGATCTTCGCCAGTGATAGGTTTCATGTGCATCAACACCTTGGTTCAAAAAGTATAGCATCAGGGCTCGAGGAAGCAAATAGTATTTACCACACTTATCTTTCTCACTCCCTGGTTAATAAGCATCAAGGCTTTGACCAAGCTGTGTAATCAACAATTGAGTGATGTCAAAGATACTTTACTAGAGTCTGTGATTGAGCTAATAGGTTCCGTTGTAAGTTAAAACCTTTTTATATATTAGTTTTCTTGTTCTATCTTTGATATTATTAATAGGGTTTTGCTAATGACAACCCTAAGGGTTGTGGTTAAGAGGAAACTTTTTATTACAATTGTTTATAAAATTTAAATCCAACCAATCACAATCAAGGATTAATTATGTATTTACTAATTCTGATATTTTCTCCACTTTCTCCGGGATTACATCCAATCAAAATCATTTATAAGTTGCATTGTAATAAAAATTATTTGCTTAACGAAAACCCTTAGAGCTGTTGTTAGCATTTCTCTTATTAATATAATCATGCTTGGTTAACAGTGCCTTGTCTCCTTCTGGACTCTGTTTAAAGAGTCTATCAAAGCTCGTGCTTTGTTGGACTCTTTAAACAACCAGAAGGAGACAAGGGACTGTTGATACAAGGGACTGTTAACCAATTATGATTATATTAGTAACATCAAAGATAGAACACGAAAAACTAATATCAAAAAAAGAGATTTTAACTTACAATAGATCCTATTAGCTGAATCACGGACTCTAGTAAAGTATAGTATCTTTGACATCACTTGATTGTTGATTATATAGCTTGGTCAAAGCCTTAATGCTTATTAACCAGGGAGTGAGAAAGATAAGTGTGGTAAATACTATTTGGGTGATCTTGTTTTTCTGTTGTGTGACCCGATTTGGGCTTCTAGTTGCTGCATGCAAGATGACTGTGATGTTTGTTTTTTATAAAGCCTACAAATATGCTGTATGGATTCAGGTATTGATCCATTTATAGTTTTTAAGCCTTTTATATTTGCATTGCTTGTTTTTGTTGTTTATATTTTTTATGTCTCTCTATATAATCATGTTAATAGCTGGTTTCTTTCAATATGTGTCATTGTTTGTTGATAATCATGTGCAACGATATTGTTTGCTATTTTATGCTGTATAAACCAACACATTTTGTTTTGTTCTTGTTTATTACTTTTTCAGGAAGTTTCTATCTTTCTTTTGGGCTACTTCAACTTCCTGGATGTTTCAAAGGGCGCTCTGAGTATTTTGTATGCGGCTATCATTCTAAAAATGATAGTTGTATCTTTTCACCGATATTACCGAGTCGAACGAAGTGACGAAACTGCTGGAATCGGCAATGCAAAAAAATTCTGATTTTGCGATATGTTGTTCTCAGTTGAATAGAAACTTTGTTTACATAATTGAGAAATGACTGTAGAAAAACTGGTTGATTGTGTTTACTAGATTAGAAGTGACACTTTGATTGTGTTGTATATCAACATTTATTAACTTGGCTGGGCAGACTTGTTTACTGTTGGGAAACCTGCATACTTTTATTAGCGTAGATCAAATAACATTAACAAGTAAATTAACCTAAAGAATAACAGATAATATAAGCAGTAAAAGAACGAGGCTCGTGTTTAACACGATTCCCTTAAAACAGATTCGCCGTCTGTTTCCCAGGGTACAACGTCCAAAGCTGTTGTACAGCCGGACTCGACAACTTGCCTGAAAGATCACCAGAAAAGACGAGTGTTTCTGATCGACGATACTGCTGGAAAGACCACTCAAAAGCTGTTGTGTATGGTTTATTTGGAGTTCATTTTTTGTCTACTAAAAAATGAATGAGACTGGTTCTTAATATAGGCAAACCCTATCTTGGTCAACAAGCCAAAGATAGTTGCTGAAATTCAGCCGGGTCTATCTATACACACGATTTTGAAATGTTGATATATTCAACATTTGAATCTCAAGAATATTCTGGAACCTTACAACAAACTGGTAGCAAAAAGATAAGCGCGTAGACGGGCTTTCGGAGCTGCATTCGTGTCCGCAGGTCGCGCGGGCTCGCATGAGTTCAGTGGAACCGAACCCATCTTGGCCCAGAAATCCATTTTTTGCACCCCCCCCCCCCCCCAATGGATCTGATCCAACATCCAACAAAGGAGATGTCATGCAAAACCACCACAAATAAATCTCCACAAATACACTTTCAATCTTCAAACTGCCTGTCCTTCAAAAGATGATTATTGACGTGGGCAATGGAGGATGGAAAATATCTTGAGTTTATAGAAATGACGTTGAAAGTGATTCAGAATGGGAACTCAAGTAGCGAGTCACAAAGGTAAGGTGGGTGTATGCAGGGTTCTTCCTCCAACCACACAGGGAAGAACGGTTGCTGATGAGAAAGAAAGGAAAGCAAGAACATACTTCTAGTGGCTGTTCAAATGATCATCTCAGACGTTTTCATGGCATGATGTTGCCAAAGGAGATCTGGGCAGCCATAAGACAGGTTTGGTGGTAATGCGAACTCGAAGAAAATGCAAAAAGCTGTTTTAAAACAACAGTTTGAGGCATTTACTATCTCTACTAAGGAAAGCTTGGAGAAAGGGTATGATAGGTTTCAAAAACTACTATCACAGTTGGATGCCCTTGGTGCTAGTGTGTCAGATGAAGATGCAAATCATTAAGTTTTTGAGGTTTACCTTCATCATGAGTGGACAGGTTTAGGCCATGACAATGAGAACGAAGAAAGAATATTGACAACATGTCAATAGATGAATTTATACAATATCTGCCGTGTATTTGAACGAGTCACTCCAAAGACCATCATCTTCTTCCCTAACATCTGATAATGTGGCTTTTCTATCACAAGCTAAAGCCTCTTCAAGCAAGCATAAGCCAAGCCACAACTCAGGAAGTTATAGTTCTTATACCACTTCCTCTTCCAAAGCAACACCAACGGCTACTCCTGGTCTTGCTGATGAAGTTATCCATTCTTTTTCTAGCCACAAATTGTGATGATGTGGGATTTGATACATGATGACCTGTTCAAAATGATGATCTGGATTTGAGAAGAGATGGATATGAATTGGCAGATTGCTATGAACTGCATAAAGATAAGTAGTGTCTACAAGAAAGGACAGGTAGAGGCCAAGAGTGGATGGAAAAAATGCAATGTGGCATTTGATAGAGAAAAAGTTGATGTTTCAATTGCACAAATAATGGGCATTTTGCCAGGGAGCAAGTTTAAAGGTTCAACAAAGAAGGTATGCTAGGCAGAAGCAAGTACGAGGTCAAGATTTTTAAGCGTGAGGAACTGAGATGGAAGCTGATGACCTATTGATTGAAGCGTCAAATCAATTGGGTAGAGCAGACTACGTTGAGGAATCTCAATCATGCTCTAATGGCGTTCACTGATGACAATGAGGTAATCAATGTGCTCTAAATTGTGTTTAGATTCATATAATGTCACTTCAAGCTAAGTATGATGAATTTGCTAATCTGAATGTGGTGACCAAGAAGCTGCTCTTTAGTTGACCATAAGTTAGCTGTTAAGAGTTGAATCTACAGCTTAAAGCTCCACAAACAGCAAATCTTCCTTAAATGAAAAATTAAATTTTCAGCTAATCAAATTTTTGAAAAAGATGAAAAGTTGAAAAAGTATTAGAAGAATAGGAATGAAAGCTGTCAAGACAAAGATGCTTTAAAAAAAAATTGTTGATTCTTGGTTTGATACTTCTTAAAAAATCTTTGGAAGCTTATTGATTGTGGGATGAGTCTCAAACTGTTAGCTAGGTTTAGGACATAGATAAAGTCAAATGCTGAAGTCTGGATCTGTGAAGAGATGAGTAGAGGTTTTTTGTTCTTAGGGAATCAGATGAAGGATATTATGATATTCCCACTTTTACAGCAGGATTCAAAACAGGTAGGAATACAAGGTGTCCACCATCTCTTAGTGGTGATTATACCCCTAGGGCGCAGGAGGACATAGATGATTCTTTGTATGTGTTGGTAACATTGGACCTCATCCTCAATCTCCTAGTCCCTACGGGGGGGTTTGGGGGTCTCATGCTAGCTCCAATGTTTTCTCAGTCTATCATCTAATGGACAGTGATGGGGAGTTGGAGTCTGTGTCTGATGCAAGTTCATCATTACTCAACCTGTCAATCCAATGAAGTGATGGGAGCTAGGACTGTAAAACTGATCATTCAGTCAATGATTGACCCTCATCCTATGACCAAGCACATATAACTCTATGGGCAAGTTACCATTCTCTACCCAAAATACTCAAACCACAAGTACCTAACCCACACAAACCAGTTGAACCCTAGTTGTGCACAGCATGTAAAAATATCCTAGGCAAACTTTTAAGGACACCAGTCGACTTATCATCTATTCCTTCTAATAACAGACAGAAATTGGAATCAAAAGAATGGAAGGGAAATTAGGTGCAGATATCTTTTGAAGAAACATGTTTTATGTGTGGAAGTCTTAGTCAGTTGGATTTAGAATTATGGACTTTTATGAGAAAAATGGCAAGAGAAGATGCTCTTAAGAGCAAAAGGGTGGTTCATGCTGATGTTAGGCAAGCCACACCAGCCTGGACTAACACTAACAGGGTGAATAAAGCAAATCAGTTCACTCCCAGACCTGTACAACAAAGTAACATTAGACCCAACCTTAGTACTGCTAGCAAAACTATTAAAACAGGTAGGGTAAATGTTAATACTGGTTATGGAAATGTTAATTCTGGTAGTGTGCATGTTAATTCTGGCACTCAATTTAAGTCTGGTGCTTCTAGATTTAATACTGGCAAGCAACATGTTAATTTGGTTGTGTGATGTTAATTCTGGCACTCAATTTAAGTCGGTGAGTCTAGATTAATACTGGCAAGCAACATGTTAATTCTGGTAGTGTGCATGTTAATGCTGGTACTCAAGTTAAGTCTGGTGCTTCTAGGTTTAATACTGGCAAGCAACATATTAATTCTGGTTGTGTGCATATTAATACTGCTAGAGTAAACAGACCAGTATCAAACAAAACAAGCCCTAAACCTTTTCAGGTGAATTTTAACAGTCAAAATAAATGTTTTTCAAACTTAGTTCACTTGTAAATAGACCTATTTTTAAGAGTACAGCACATGACGTCATATTAATACTGATGTTGAGGGCAAATGGGCATTCTGTTAAAAACCTCAGCAGGTAGGGAAAAGGAGAAGAGATTGATGTTTGGGAAAAATAACACACCCTCCAATACCAATAGTGGACCAACCCCTGATTCAAATGTTAATGTTTCTAGAGGTCCACAAGGCAGACCCAAGCCTATGAAGGCCTGGGTCCCAAAGAGAAACTAATCTCTTTTTGATTGTGCAGGATCATCCACTGAAGCATATGGAGCATAGAGGTATTTTTGATAGTGGATGTTCTGGGCACATGACTGGTAACAGGGCCCATCTTGAAGATTATCAAGAACTCTCTAAAGTGGGATCTGTTACTTTTGGAGGAAGTAAAGGTAGTATCAGTGGAAAAGGTACAATTAGATTAGGAAATTTAGTTTTTGATGATGTGGCTTTTGTGAAAGAACTTGGACATTTTAATTTGTTCTCCATATCTCAGATATGTGATAAAAAGCTAAATGTACTTTTTACTGAAAAAGAGTGTTATGTGGTGTCCTCTGACTTCAAGATGCCTGATGCAAATCAGGTCCTTCTTAAAGTTCCTAGGCAACACAATATGTATACTTTTGATATGAAAAATGTTGATTCTTCAAAAGGATACACCTGTTTATTAGCAAAAGCCTCATCTGATGAAGCTAAATTGTGGCACAGGAGGTTAGGTCATCTAAATTTCAAAAACTTAAATAAACTTGTAAAGGATAATCTAGTTAGAGGGTTACCTTCCAAAAGTTTCAAAAATGACCACACTTGTG
The DNA here is from genome assembly GCA_026074375.1 of Tanacetum coccineum. NCBI lineage: Eukaryota > Viridiplantae > Streptophyta > Magnoliopsida > Asterales > Asteraceae > Tanacetum > Tanacetum coccineum. The sequence goes on along the minus strand of BQNB010013397.1, from coordinate 67,064 downwards.
TTGCTTGTCAGAAGGGAAAGCAACACAAGGCCTCCTGTAAGGCCAAGATTGATAGATATGTGACCCACCCATTACACACCTTGCATATGGACTTATTTGGACCTACCTCAGTGAGGAGTATCAACCATGCAAGTTACTGTCTAGTGATTACTGATGACTTTTCAAGGTTTTGTTGGGTTTTCTTTCTAGCCAAAAAGGATGAGACTAGTGACATCCTTAAGACTTTTATAAGGACAGTTAAGGAAACCAACTTACTCAAAAAGTAAAAATCATTAGATCCGATAATGGGACAGAATTTAAAAACAGGGTTATGCTTGAATTCTGTGGGGAAAAGGATATAAAACAGGAGTTTAGCAATGCAAGAACTCCTCAAAAAAATAGGGTTGCTGAGAGAATGAATAGGACCCTTATAGAGGAGCTGGACTATGATAGCTTGACTCACACTTACTACACTTTTGGGCAGAACAGTTCAAACACTGCACTGCTGTATACCTTTAAACAGGGTAAGGGTGACCAAGCCTCAAAAACAAATAATTATGAGATTTTTGTTTCGGCCATAAACCAATCCTTTAGCTACATAAGACCATTGGGTGCCATTGTTACCTATTCTTAATACTCTTAGCACATAGGAAGTTTGATGGAAAGTTGATGATGGTTTTCTGTTGGTTACTCTGTAAACAGTAAATGCACTTTAGGGTTTATATCTTAGTAACCAGAGAGTTAAGTAAAACCTTCATGTCAACTTTCTGAGGTAAAAACCCAATGTGCAGGGATTAGGCCATAAGTGGTTGTTTGACTTAGACTATTATTACAGACTCTTATGAACTATATACTGTCTCTTTGCAACAATCAAGCTAACCCTGCAGGTTCAAAGAGGTCATTGATTTTGATGTGCAGTCTGAAGAGGCTGCAAGAAACTCCTTGTTGGTCTCTTTACTTCTAGAAAATGCAGCTGTTTTGAAAACATTTGCTACAAAGAAGACACACTCCTCAAAGAAGTCATCTTCTACTCCTAATTCAAGTCTGCTGATGTACATTATGGTTTTAGAAAAGAGCTTGATGCATTGCTTGAAGCACTTAGGACAGTACTACAAAAGCACCTCCAGTAACACTAACTCCTGTTAATACTGGTAGTGGTAATCTTAATATGGTATGAGCAGTTACTACTGGTATATAGAGCTGTCTTCTAGTGCTAATATTGCAGAAGAGGTATTGCTCTGATGAAGATGATGATGAATGCCTGAAATAAGGATTTATGATAAAATAGTGAAGGTATCTTTGACAGGTCTCTTTTGATGTGATGGGTGTTTTACTGATTTCAACAAATTCTTACAGTTGAAGGCTAGATAATCTCTACAAACCCCACTCTGAGGATTCATAATGCTCATCTCAAGTCAAATTCTTGGAGATTCCCATATCGCCTGTTCAAAAACATACAGCTCACTCAAGAAGATTACTGTAGCTCAGCTTCTAGTGTGCTAAATACAAGCACAACAAAGAAGCAATCATAAAGATCACCTACATTGTCTTTTATGCTTGCTTTTTTCTCAGTTGGAACCAAGAAAGTGTTAGAAGCTTGAAGATGGAAGCTGGGTTGAAGCTATGCGGAAGAAACTGTTGCAGTTCAAGCTTCAACAAGTTTGGGTTTTGGTGATTTACCCGATGGTGCTATGGTGGTAGGCACTAAAATGGGTATACATGAAAGAAGTAAGGATGAGCGGGGGAGTCGTTGTAAGTAACATGTAAGGCTAGTAGCTCAAGGGTCATAGACAAGAAGGATTGGGATGACTATGATGAGGTCTTTGTCTGTAGACAGGAATAGAGGCAATCAGGTTGTTTTTAGCCTTTGCCTCATTTATGGGATTCATAGTCTATCAAATGGATGTTAAAAGTGCTTTTCTGTATGGCACTATTGATGAAGAGGTCTATGTCTCACAACCTCCTGGTTTTGTTGATCCTGATCATCCTACAAAGGTTTATAAGGTGGTCAAAGCTTTGTATGGATTGCACCAAGCCCCTAGAGCTTGGTATGCTACTTTGTCAACATTCCTAGAGAAGCATGGATACAAGAGGGGCACCATTGACAAGACTTTATTCATTAGAAGAAACAAAAAGGATATCATGTTGGTTCAAGTGTATGTTGATGATATCATTTTTGGGTCTACCAACAAGTCTTGGTGTGATGAGTTTGAAGCTTTGATGCAAAGCAGATTTCAAATGAGTTCCATGGGTGAACTTACATTCTTTTTAGGTCTACAAGTCAAGCAGAACAAGGAAGGCATCTTCATATCTCAAGACAAGTATGTAGCTGAGATACTCAAGAAATTTGATCTTGTGAATGTCAAAGCTGCCATCACTCCCATGGAGACCAAGTTGCCTTTGACAAAGGATGAGGAAGCTTTTGATGTAGATGTACACTTGTACAGATCTATGATAGGTTCCCTCATGTACTTAACTGCTTCTAGACCTGATATTATGTATGCAGTATGTGTTTGTTCACGTTTTCAGGTAACTCCAAAGACTTCTCATCTCAATGCTGTCAAGAGGATCTTCAAGTACCTCAAGGGCAAACCAAACTTGGGATTATGGTATCCTAGGGAATCACCCCTTGATTTGGAAGCATTCTCTGATAGTGACTATGGTGGTTCCAACCTTGACAGGAAATCCACAACAGGTGGTTGTCAATTTCTTGGTCAAAGACTTATCTCCTGGCAATGCAAGAAACAGACTATTGTAGCCACTTCAACAACTGAAGCTGAATATGTAGCTGCTGCAAATTGCTGTGGACAAGTGTTGTGGGTTCAAAATCAATTGTTGGACTATGGTTTCAACTTCATGAATACCAAAATCCACATTGATAATGAAAGCACAATCTGCATTGTGAAGAACCCAGTCTATCATTCTAAGACCAAACACATTGAGATTCGTCACCACTTCATCAGAGATTGTTATGAGAAGAAGCTCATAAGTGTGGAGAAAATCCACACAGACTTAAATGTTGCTGACTTGTTGACCAAACCATTTGATGGACCTCGGTTTAATTACTTGGTGGTTAGCATTGGTATGATCAACCCATAGCAACATTTAAGGGGAGGCTTAGATGTATAGTTTGTTCATTATAGTAGCTAAGTAATCTTAATTCTGTTAGTTTATTATTTTTAATCCTGGTAGTTATATTCTATTAATACTGGTAGTTAAGTAGGATTAATTCGGGTAGTTAATTTCTTTTAATCCTGGTAGTTATATTCTATTAATACTGGTAGTTAAGTAGGATTAATTCGGGTAGTTAATTTCTTTTAATCCTGGTAGTTATATTCCATTAATACTGGTAGTTAAGTAGAGTTAATTCAGGTAGTTAAGTTTTCATTAATTCTGTTTATACAATTTCTGCAATCTGTTTTTCTTTGTTTTAGACTACGTTTGCAGGCATAGCATGAATGAAAAGGGAGGCGTGGCAAGGTTTTAACAATTGACCATTTTTTCATACACACTTAATTCTGGTTGAAATAGAGTTAATTCAGGTTGACTCTTAATTAATTCTGTTTGACCAAAATTAAGTCTGGTAGTGTAAATTGTTAATACTGGTGGTTTATGTTAATGCTGGTTGCGGGAAATTTGACTTTTTCTGCTTAAATTACTGTTTAAATGTAACCGTTAGAGATTTTTACGGCGCAATAGTAGTCCAACAGAGTAGCTATATATAGATAGCTGTAGGAGTATTATTAGGGATAGAGTAATTTCTCTTTCATCCTTATCACTATTTTACCCTATTATTTTTCTAAAGCAATAATCGCTCAAAATTACTCTCTTAACAGACCTAATCTTGCATCAACGTAACATCAACAGTACTAATTTTCTTAAAAGATCTCATTTATTTTCATCAAGTCGTTCAATGGCGCAACTCAAGTATTGCGATAAGCACAACCAAGTGGGTTTCTTACTCAAACCCACTGAGAGTGCTGGTTACACAGAGATAGTGGATTTCCTCAGAAGGTCAAAATTGAGGTATGCTCTCACTCACAATCCACCTATCTACGATTCTCTTGTCAAGCAGTTTTGGCAGACTGACAACTGCATAGAACACTTGCAGATGGGGACTCAACATACTTGATGCACAATAGATAAACATTGAATATACAATCACCTGAAGAGTCTGTTAGGGAGGCAACTCCAATGAAGCAGATGCTTCAGGGATTCATATGTTGCAAAATGAAGAGATTTTTGCAGGATTGCAAAATATTGGGTATGTAAATGACAGAACTTTTACTTTTTGGAAAAGTCACTTTACACCCCAATGGAGATTCTTAATCCATTATATTCTTCAACTGTATAAGCTCCAAAAGTGGAGGATGGGATCAGTTGTAGCAACAATGCCACTGCCTTGATCTGTCTTGCCACTGGAAGGACTTTTATTTTCAAAACTTATTCTTTGATGGGAATGATCTCAAATTTAAAATGCAAATCAAAGTTCTTAATGTACCCTCGTTTTCTTTCAGATCGATTTTTGAATTGTACAAACTGAAATAACAAAAACCTTTTTATCCTGTATCATTATCTAAAAGATTTTTGGAAATATGAAAAAGGAAGTTTTAAGGATAAATAGTCCATGTTGCCTGCTATGTAACCATGATGCAGGGTAACCTCAACCAAGTGCTGCTCCAACAACAACTCTCCATGTACCAACTCTCATCATACTCATGTAAAAATAACACAATCACAATCACCTCCTCCAAAACCTTATAACAGCAACTCTCCAACACATCCACCTCCTTACTTACTCAACCTTGTAAAACCACTACCACAATAACTCAATCTTCATTAACAATCCTCAACCATCAAGTGTACATCCAACATTTTACAACTCTCCAATTCAAACCTGTGAAAATACAACATCATCCCACCAATGTTTACTATACCTGAACCCAACCAACTCCTCCAACTCTCCTCAAGTTCCTACCTTCATATCATGATACAGATGGTCATCTTTTGAACATTCTTATCCTTGTTCCACCTCTTAACCATGAACCTGAAAATCAAGCATTTAGATCTAGTGAAGAAAATGAGCAACTCAGAAATCTGATGGATATTGTACCTAGGTTGCAATCAAGAGTAGAATCCCTGGAAAAGGAGCTAAGTGATACTAAGCAGACTCTTGGAACAGCAATCTTGCAATTGACAGAGAAAGTCAAAAAGCTAGAAAACAAGTTGAGGAAGAAGAGAAAAAGTAAAGAAGCTAAGGATGCAGAGGGTCAGGATCAAGAAGTTCCTTTTGAAACAGATCAAGGAGATACATTTGCTACTCCTGAAAAGAGCAAGGGTTCAGGGGAGGCTCAAGAAGAACAAATAAGTCCTTCAACCTTAGAGGCTGCACAAATCTTAACAAATGTAGCTTCAGAAGGGTTTAAGGGATCACAAGCACCTCTTGGTAGCAAGATTTACAAAAGGAAACCAAAGTCTACAAAAACTCCTACCAAAATTCTTCATTTTGAAGAACCTGATTCAGCTCAAGTTAATACTGCTCAAGTTAATACTGCTAAACTTAATCCTGATAGTACACCTTCAGCTCAAGTTAATACTGGTGAAGTTAATGCTGCTGAGGTTAATACTGGTGAGGCAGAAAGGGTTCAAAGGAGAAAGAGGAAGCAATGACTGAAAGAGGACCTTCAAGCTGAAAAGTTCAAAGTGGGGGGGGCAATCAAAGACATCAAAAGAGCTTCAAGAGTTAGCAGATTTAGAGGAAGCTAAAAGAGTGCAAGCTGAAATGGATGTTGAAACACAAAGACAAATTGATCTTGATGCACTTCTAGCTAGAAGATTGGTAGAGCAAGAGGAAGAAGCTGCAAGAGAAGCACTGGCAACTGAATTTGACTACATTCAAGCAAGATTAAATGCAGATCAGATTCTTGCTGAAAAGATTCAACAAGAAGAAAGGGAGCAATATTCTGTTGAGGAAAGAGCAAAGTTCTTACATGACACAATTGCTGCCCAAAGGAAGTTTCTTGCAGAACAAAGGAGTGCTATTATCAGAAACAAGCCACCAACAATATCTCAGCTCAGAAATCAGATGATCACTTATCTGAAACATGTTGCCAATAAGAAGCATGCTGAATTAAAGTCTAAATCATTTGAGGAGATTCAAGTCTTGTATGAGAGATATAAGAAGCAAGATCAGACTTTTGTGGCTATTGGATCTGAAGAAGATGAAAGAGCAATCAAAAAGATGAATGAGAAAGATGCTGATAAAGAGGAAGAAAAGAAGGATGAATCTGTTCATGAGGAAGTTCAAGAGGAAGAAGGAGCAAAGAAAAGGAAGTTAGGCACAAGGAGGAAGTTAAAAGCAAAAAGGAGAAAGCATGGCTCTAGTCTCACAAGAGAAGATGATGATCTGAAGATATGCTTACATATAGCTCCTGATGAGGACAAAGTGGTTGATGTTGAGAGTCTTAATCAACAATATCCCATTATTGAATGGCAATCATTTTTCCTTACAACTAAACCTCAACATGATCAAACCAAACCTGATGAAGATATATATCTGAATAAGGTAACAAGGAGTAATGGTCATCAGAGATTCTTTCGCACCTTAATGGGAGTTTTATCGATTTTGGACAGAGAAGATTTGAAAGTTATTTATGAGCTAGTCATGGAAGAATATAAAGATAGGCTTCCTGAAGGATTTGACAGGATGCTTTGGGGAGATCTGATGATTATGTTTAATCAAGGTGATACGGCTGACTTTTGGGATACACAGCAAGACTGGAAGCTTATCAGCTGGAAACTACATAGTTCCTCAGGAGTACATACTATTATGACAAGTACTGGACTTGTTTTTCATATGCTTGTGGAAAGCAAATATCCTCTGACAAAGGAAGTACTTTCACAAATGCTGGAATTGAAGCTAGAAACTGAAGAAGAAAGCTCTATGGCTTTGGAGCTGATCAAGTTTGTGAGACACCAATTGGAAGAATTTGAAGATTCTAATGATGATGACACAGTCACATCTACTCATGAAGATGAAGAAAGGGTTTGAGTGTTGGCTAACCACCACACAACAAATGGTCCTTGGTTCACCATGTCTAACAGACATAAGAACTAACTAGTCCAAGAGCAAACGGCTGCTTGGTAAAGACCTATCAAATCCGTTCCATGGTTGACAATTTACCAAAAATTGTATGGTATTCTATGCACCATAGTATTTATACTAAAGCATGACTAGCCCTGAGCAAACGGCTACAGGTAAAGGCATATCAAATCCGTTGATGGCTGTAATGGTTTGCCAAAAATCATATGGTATTCAACTCACCAATGTTTCAAGTACTGAGAGTTGAAATGGTTTTCAGTTGACCATGGACATGCACCTTTCTGGTGGCCAAAGAACTGACTACTCCAGAGTTAATGGCTAACTGGTAAAGAGACATCAAATCCATTTACATTTTCAATGATTCACCTCTCACAGGAGTTAACACACCTGGAAGTGATGAGAATAGACTGAAACTTTATGATTTGATGTACAAAAATGTCAAGGTTGCTGATACAATGGTTAAAGATTAGTTGCTGTCAAGATTTGAAGACATAAAGACATATTATTTTGAAGACAGAAGTTCAAGACAATCCTCTAAAGCCCAAGGTGAAGCTTAAAGTATTTAAAGATCAAGAATGTTTTGAAGGAACTTGAAGTTCATGAATGAAGATCAAGTTAGGGGAGGATTGTTAGGAAAATATTGTAAACAGACTTAATACTGTTAGTTAAAGTTAGTACAGATAGACGAATAGCTAGTACTGTTAGTATAGAAGTTAAGTCTGGTAGAGCAAGTTAAGTCTGCTAGCATTAACTTAAGCCTGACAGTATTAAAAATTAATACTGCTTGGTCAGATAGTTAAGTCTGTTGTAATTATAGTAATAGTTATCAATTAGCGTTGATTTAGGAAGAGATAAGCATTATCTCTTAACGCGTTTAGGGTTCCTTATGCTTATAAAAGGAACGTAGAATAGCATTGTAAAGATATCAGTTGATTGAGCATTTACAATCAAATAGTAATAGTAATAGTAATTTTAGTATTTGTTCTTGTGTTCATCTTGGTATAGATATTGATATTGTCGTTTCTTCTTAATTCTTGTATTAAGTTTCCGCATTAACACTTGATATTCATAGTCAGTATCTCTCATATAGTTGATTTGGATTTATTCAAGTTAGCTATCGTCTTACAAAGGCTAGTCAGATCCTATACCTAGGACCTACATGAATGAAAACAAATCCCAAGTATCTTTATTCATCAGAAATTAAAAACTGTCTTACAATTCCAAAATTATCCAAATACTAATCAAACCACGGTTACATGAAACTACTAGCTGGCAACAATCCAATATTCCTAGTTAATTCAGAATGCTTAGGAAATGCTAAAGCATTTGTGAAAGGGTCAGCTAAATTATCATCTGTGTCAATCTTTTCTATCTTTACATCACCCAATTTAATGGTCTTGCAAAGATAGTGAACTTTTGCGCTAAAATGTCTTACACCTTTAGTGACTCTCTACCTAATACCTCCCCATCTTTCCATCCCATACATTTTCGCTATTGCTATGGCTCTCGTATTTATCCTACAATACATACTTATGGGTTCTTCAATTGAGGGAACAATGCCAAGCCCAGAAATGAATTTACGAATCCATACAGCCTCCTTCGATGCATCAAAAGCAGCGATATATTCAGCATCTATAGATGAGGTTGCAAAAATACTTTGTTTTGTACTTTTCCAGTCAACAACACCTCCATTTAGAATGAACACATATCCAGTCTGCGACTTTAGGTTGTCAGCATCCGTCAGATATCCAACATTAGTGTAGCAAGAAACTCCGAGCTCTCGTTCCATATTACCTCCATATACCAGAAACATATCCTTAGTATTGCGAAGATACTTAAGAATAATTTTAACAGCAGTCCAGTGTTCTTCACCCGGATTTTGTTGAAATCGGTTTGTCATGTTCTGTGCGAACGCAACAATCAGTACGAGTATGTACATCCTCACAGCATACTTAATAGAATCCTATAGCCGTACGTCGTTAGGGACATATTTTGCATGCGCTGTTTCTCAGCAGGCGTTGAAGCACCTTACGACTTATTTAATTTAAGTTTTTCTTGCATTGGGATTGTTCCACGTTTGGAATTTTCCATATAAAATATTTTCAAGATTTTCTTAATGTAAGCACTTTGATTTAAACCAATTAACCGCTTTGACCTATCACTGTAGATCTTGATTCCAAGAATATATGCAGCATCCCCTAATATCTTTCATAGCAAACTTCTTCAAATAAGATGTTACATCTTGTTAAATTGGAATTTGTTTCCATGTAGGCAATATGTCAACGACATATAGAATTAGGATAGCGACATAACTCCACTAGCTTTTAGGTATACACATGGCTCTCAGGATTTTGAGATGTGAAACCGAAATTTCTTGAATTTCATCACTCAAATCTCGCTTATTTCATTCCCTGATGCTTGCTTAAGTCCATAAATGGAACGCTTCTTAAGTTTGCATTACATGGTTAGGATATTTTGGATTTCTCAAAACCCTCAGGCTTGTCCATATAGATTCTTTTATGGAAGAATTCCATTGAGGAAGGCGAGGTTTTTGACAATCATTTGCCATATCTCATAGTCATAGTACGCGGCTATAGCTTATGCGGAATCTTGTAGCTCTATGTCTGCAAAGGGAGGAAAAGGTTTCTTCATAATCAACCCTATAGGTTTGAGTGAAGCCCTTTGCTACAAGACGAGCTTTAAAGATGTATACTGCGCCATCCATGTCAGTCTTTTTCTTGAAAAGCCACTTGCTACCAACGGTTCTAGCATTGGGAGGAAGCTCAACTAAGACCCATACATAATTGTATTTCATGGATTGCATTTCCACATTTATCGCATCAAGCCATTTCTTGGATTCAGGATCCAGCAATGCAGCTTTATAGTTAGCGGGTTCACCGAGATCCCCTAACTCATGCTCCTCAGCATCGATGTATAACACAATCGATCTGTGGGACGGCGTGTCCTGTGGCCTGCGGAATGAGAGTGATATCATTTGAGGTTCATCCAATATTTCTTGATCATCCTGCTTCTGATTTAAGCTAGGTGTGTTATAGAAGGATTTGTATCCTCTTCTTGAATTAGTTCAAGATCTTCCACACTCCCACTTGCTTTTAGATCTAAGAGCTTAGACTCAAAGAACTCAGCATTCCGAGCAATAAATACTTTGTTCTTAGATGGGCTGTAGAATGAATATCCCATTGTTTCCTTTGGGTATCCTATGAAGATACACTTAAAAGATCTAGGATCAAGTTTGTCAAGTTTGGTAAGTGTATCATGCTTAACAAATGCCTCACAACCCCAGACTCTTAAGTAAGACAGCTTAGGGCTTGCCCATGCCATAGATTTCGTTATGGTGTCTTATCAACCTTCTTTAGTTGGAACCATAGTTGAGAATGGTGCACAGTCTCGTAGATATAGACGCGCGCCTCTGTGTCTCAAAAGGTCTTTGGTAGAGTAGTTTGGATATCATGGGCTTGAACCATGCATCTAGCTTGTGTCGAATTTCTCCTCTCTGACACTCCATTATTTTGAGGCATGTAGGGAGGAGTACGATGGGCAATAATCCCATGCTCCTTTAGATGATCCAAAAACTGTTGACTCATATATTCACCTCCACGATCAGAACGTAGTAACTTAATGGTCTTCCCGAGTTGGTTTTCTACTTCCTTTTGAAATACCTTAAAGGTTTCAAACACTTCATGTTTATGTTTCAGCAAGTAAACATAACCATAACGACTGAAGTCGTCAGTAAAAGTGACAAAGTAGCTTGCTCCTTGTCTTGACACAATTCTAAATGGGCCACATACATCGGTGTGTATTAGTCCAAGTAGATCTTTAGCCCTTTCCACTTGATGTGAATAGGGTTTTCTTGCCATCTTACCAGACAAGCATGAAACACACTTTCCTAATGACTCAATGTCAATAGAATTGAGAAGTCCATCATGTTGCAACTTTTCAATGCGTTTCTTGCTAATGTGTCCAAGACGACAGTGCCACAAGAGAGAAGAGTCTAAATTAATTTTGGCTCTTTTATTAGTAATTGCATACATAGACATATCGTTTGCATTCTTGAACAAGACATATCAATTTCAAAAATACCATTCTCGTGGGACAGCCTTAAAATAAACTAGATTATTCTTTGAAACTAAAAGATCATTGTTATCATCAAAACGATTAATAAATCCATCGTCAAACAAACGTGAATGAATAAACACCTCTAGTAATAGAGGGGAGCATAATGACAAAATTGTTCAAGCAATAACTAATCCATAGGGAGCTCTTAAAATGATAAGTTACAATTGGTCAACGGCTGCACGATATGGCTGCACGATGACCATCACCCACGTACAGACTCAAAGCACCTGGTTTCAGCTTCTTACTTCCCCGTAGATAGTGAGTAGTAATACAAATATGAGTACCACAACCTGTGTCATAAATCTAAGATTTACTAGGGAAAGAATAGAGTTATATGGTGAAAATACCTGAAGTGCTAGCTCCCTGAGATAGCTTCTTCTTTTTCATCAACTCGGCGAGATACACGGGACAGTTCCTTCTCTAGTGCCCTATTTCACCACATTGGTGGCAAATGGCGTCCTTTGTAGGGTTATATTTCTTAGGTGGTGGAGGAGTCTTAGGTTTGGGAGCAAATGGTGCATTGTTAGGTGCATAACCCATCTTGCCTTTGCCTTTACCATGACCCCCCTTAGCAGCTTTATGCGGTTTATTTTTCTGGTTTTTCTGAACCCTTCATGCTCGTATTGCATGAAGTGCAGGATTAGCATCTTTCTTTGGCAGCGTGTCCTCATGCGGCTTAAGCATGGCATGTAGTTCATTCACGGTCTTCCCCATGCCATGCATATTGTAATTCTGCACGAAGCTGTCAAAATCCTTGTTAAGAGAGACTAAGATAAGACTCACTACAAGGTTTTGCCCAACTGGTTGACCGAGTCGCTCCAAGTTGTCAATGTAGCCTTTCATCTTTAGAAGGTGAGTGCTAACGGATTGACCTTCCTCCTGCTTGCAAGTGTGAAATTCTCTCACAGTTTGTAGAAGTTCCTGTTCAGCTTGTTTGGAAAACATAGCTTTGAGTTCCTTGAGCATGTCATAAGCACCAAGATGAGTTAGATTTCGTTTGATCTCTAGGTCCATGGTCAATAACATGAGCACATCAACTTCCTTTTGTCCCTTGACTCAAGCAGTGTGAGCTGCAAGAGCCTCAGGAGGAACTTGTTGTCCAGGTAGTGCAACTGGTGCAGCAGGAATAGGATGCTCAAGGTAATTTTCCTTGTCTTCAGTTGAAAGTACCAAACGTAATTGTCTATACCAATCAATGAAGTTGGGTCTAGTGAGTTTTTGTTTCTCAAAGAAACTCCTGAATACCGAATTGTTTCCGACTGATGTAGTCATCTACAATAAAAAGTTAAAACAATTAGTATTTTCGATAATTAAATTCTTAATAGAATTAACTACCCTATTAATTTACTAATTAAGACTAAGATCCATCTTGACCTCCTACTTATTACGAGAGGTCTGACCAGGGAGTAAACAAGTGGGGCAAAAGGTAAGCGACGAGCGTTAATTGCATATTTCTAATGCAACTCTTAGGTTTATGATACTTGTCAAAACATTAGTAATCAAGTAATAATGTTAAGAGCATGTTTAGTATCATCTTATGCCTCGGGTCCAAGGTCTGACCAAAGCGGTCAAACCAATTGCACGTGTTCTAGGTTGGCTGGCATAGACTTCAAATTTTACTAGGGGTATTCACATAAATGTGTTAAAACGTGTACAAAGAAGCATGTAAACAACTTTGTAACACTAATTATAAAACTTTTAGTAATGACACTGTAGTGACATTCCATGGTTCAATTGAGTGGGTCTTATAGCCGGAATAGACAACAATAAAAAAGGAAGCATACAAGCTAAATTAACAATTTTAATTTTCCTTTTTAACCTATATTAACTTTTAATAGAATTCAAGTACTTAAATATCTTACATATTATATCATTTAATGGCAAGGATTCTGAGTTATCTTTGTCTATTTTAATAGTTAAATCATAAATAAAATATCAAACGCAGCAGATCATAGTATATGTTTCAATGATAGGCATGTAAACTAGGCGTATAATTAAAACATAAACGTGTAACCCATAAAGCTAAAACGAGTTGACTCGTAATGCCACTATTAAGATTTAACATCTAGGTAACCAAGTAGCTACGAGTACGCATCGGATTGGATCTAGTAATAGCATATGATTAACTCGTAAACAAGAAGTAAATAGAAAGCGTACCTCTTAGCCAATTGATCAAGAAAACAAATAAAGCGACTAAAGTAAATCGCCTCTACGGTTGCTCACACAGTCACGTCAACTGAATATGTTAAGCTTGTCTAGACTTAACTTCACAAACCAAATACCTTTTATTATACATCGATTACCAAAAAACTCTTAAACCTTGTAACCAAAAACCAAAGAACCGAATTAGGGTTTGGAAACCCTAATTAACCAAAAACCACTTGGACCGAAATCAACAACCCGAAACCCTTTTTTGGGGTTTTTTCTTCGAACCAAGAACACCACGAGCACCTTGTGTTTATAGCTTGCAACGTCGATCAAGGAAGAATCAAGTGAGATCAATTAAACCTTAAAGGTTTAATCGATTTGTGGTGATGAACAAGAACCAAAAAATAAAAGCACCCTTGTGAGGGTTTTGTTGAAATCGGTGGGGAAAAGAAACTAAAGAAAACCAAACTGTTTTGAGGGTTCTTAGGATTTATGTAAGTCGTACATAATGAGTTAGGGGTATGGGGTATTTATAGCCCTTATACCCTAGTATAGATAATATAGGAAACAAATCCTTTTCTAATCACAACTCTTCCTTTCCTTGTTCTCCTTATCTAAACCGAATTCTGGATCACTTAGGAATATATCTATTCGTTTCCAGCTTTTAAGACATCAATAGATTTATAACTTTAATCGGTTTAGACCTTATGGTTTGTATTAATAATGTTTGTGAAGTATAAACATACATTTTCTTCGTGTATAATCGTCTGTGCCCATTGGCTCACCATTTCGTAATGTATAAGTGCTATACTGATCCCATAATCCAACTAGTACGAGATGGTTTCTACACCCTATATTATAGACCATCTTAGTAGTTGTAGTTTACAACACAAAACAACCTGAACTATCTAAATCTGAGCATGGAAAATTTCATTCACATTTACACTTTTACTCTCCACAAAGAACCCTAAAACATAATGACAGAACAACGTTTGGAGGCATCTCTTTACAAGACATTTTATTTCATAACGATAAAGAGTGTACGCCTAACTGTTCGAGTTAAATTTCAAGTGTGAGTTTTAGGCTCACGCACGTTTGCTAATACGAAAGTGTACCCAGTTGATTTCCGGTTCGTGTTTGGGTCATAGATTCGGTTACGTACAAGCTTGCAATTCGCGTTCGGCTAAAGCTTTGGTTCGTGATAGAGACATGTTCGTGTTTGGAGCTCCTGGACGTGCTAAATACAATCAGATCAAGTTCGGGTTCACGTCATACTTCTGGGTTCACGACAGGGATTGCTAGAGTCGAGTTACTGCTCGTGATAATGTTCGAGATCGAATTCGAGTCAAGTTTTAGCGTGATTGATCCTTTGGAGGTAGTTTCTCGATCCATATTATGAATAGTGTTTAATGTCGAATTCACGCGTCAATAGAACCATAAACGATTACTAATAATGATAAACGGTATCGCCTTCGGGCAGGGGCGGAGCTAGGACTTTCAGTTAAGGGGGTTGATATTGCTTAATGCAGAAAGTCATAATGATAAGGGGGCTCAATGTAAAAAACTAGTAAAAAAGTGGCTTGTAATATAGATAACTAATGAATAAGTAGGTTCATTAGGGGTGGCTCAGCACCCACTAGTCCCCCTACTAGCTCCGCCCCTGCCTTCGGGTCCTGGAATCATGACATACTAACATGAAGCTAAGTCTATTAGAAATCTAGTAAATAAGGATTTTAGAATCTCTTTTAAGTTACTCACATTTGGTACAAGATAATCACCATTAAAGATAACAGACATGATTAATTGTCATGTTTGATAATAACCATTAAAGATAACATGAATTGAGTTTCAATAATATGTATGATGGTTTAGTAAATATAAAATAATTATGCTATATATTGAGGGAAGAAGATGACTATAAATCTGTGGGGTAAGGCTAAAGAGTGATATTTTAATTAATTCAGTCACTATGTATGTATGCCAGGCTAAATAATGAGTGACGTCATTGATTGGCCATGCAAACTGTAAGTTACATACGAAGGAAGCAATTAGATAGATTGTTAAATTATAATGGGTTTCTTAATTTAATTTGTAGGATTATTAGAAGGATGAGTACGTCGAGGTACATGTGTGCGTTAAATTTCTTAAGGTACGAATGCTTCTCTATCTTTGTTTTTTTTATTCTCATTATAGTTGTACGAATTACTCTCTATACTTCTTTCGATTCGTGATTTGTTCGTACAGATCATTCTCTATATTCGTTCGTTTGATTGTTATTATATTTTTATGGATGTTCTTTTACGTGCTCTCTCTTGAATCATTGACGTGTTCGTAATTCTTCATACTCGTACTCTCTTTTGACATTGCTTCTTATACTCCTATTGATTTCTCTTGTGGTGCTATAATAATCCTTTTGCTATATGATCCCCTTTATTTAAGAAACGTGTTTTATAATGATGATGAACTGTGGAAATCTTTTTGAAATATATCTTTATGATGCTTGAGGAAAATTGTGTTAAAATGAGTTTTAGAAATAATGTGATTCCACTTTTATATGAGCGTTTCTTATTCCCGTTCCCATAGGACTCATATGCACGGTGAATATATTTTTTATGAAAACTAGGTTTAAACTGATTTTATGAAAATGGTGTATGGTTAGTTCATATGTTCACTATGCTACCATGGGTGTCGTGTGGCGAGAGCATTATGATTATGATTTGAGTACTCGGGGAAGCGTATGGATGCATCCTAGGCTATGTTATGATATGATATGTTTTTGGTCTTATATGGCCATGCGATCAAGTGATGTAGTGCCATACACACCTTCCATCGATTCGATATTTGATGCACTGGAGTCGCGACCAGTGTATCCTTGTGATACTTGATACGATATTATTTTTAGCACGTGGAGTGCACTTGATATGATATGATGTAGGATACTCGGTATAAATATCCCAAACCTTTCCTTCAGCCTTATATTTCTTTGATTACTCTGGTGTTGAGGTATTGATATGACGGGGAAATTATCTTTATTATCTCTTGGTATTTCATTCTTCACTCTCATATATTATGTGCATTGTTGTTGTTATTGTTATCTGTTATCTACATCCGCACACTGAGCAATTAGCTCAGCCGCATTTTTCCTTTCTTCCACGGCAGGTACTCAGGGTTAATGGGGATGTGTGACGAGAGCTAGCTGGACCTTAGAGACTATGCATTTGGAGACTCCACTTAGATTACATTTTTAGGTATTATGTAAATTTAAGGTTAAACTTTATAGAAGAAAATTTTAATTACTACCGAAACTGAACTTATTAATAAAAATGGTCCTTCAGGTTTAGTTTATTTGTGACCTCTCGCTCCTTTGTCAGGGCGAGGGTGTTATACGCATAGTGAGTATTAGGATTTGCTTGATAAGAGGCGCTAGGATTAACCCATGTTTTAAACCTTTAATTGTTATGATGGTCACGCCGATCATATAACTATCCCACATCCGTGCTTCGCACTCATTTTTAGTGCAAGACTCCCCTAGTACAACCCTCCGAGCCTATCCTTTTCACGATTCTCATAATTTTCTGGTTAAGCCAGACTATTAATGAAGAACATTGTTAACCCTTAAACCAATTGTTACACCCAAATCGCCTTGGCCTACCTTGTATGTAATCTCTTTTAGTACATTATTGTTTTAACCCGAGTTAATTATTGAGTACACAGTTGCTTAGTCCTTATCCTTGTAAATATAATTTTAGGACGATTGGGATTCATGGTAGTATTTATTTCGCGGAAGAATAGGGAAGAAAAGTTAAATCAATACCCCCATATGTTTGTCAAATGATCTCCATGTTATGTTGATCCGCCTCAAATTATGATGTATTATGCTAAAAAAGAGAAAAATAGAAAAGAAAAAAAAAGAGATTGATGTAGAGTTGTGTAAAGTTTGTATATCTTTGTCCGAGTGTTTGGGTTAGCCACCCAATCAGCGTGTATTCCTATAAATAATTAGCTAACCCTTTCACCCTAAATTCACCCAAAAAGTCACTCCCCAAAGGTATTCTTCATCCGTTTACTTTCCATTTTGGTTATCAACACTTACACTCCACAAAAACCCTTAAAAGACTCTTTTGATTGTATGATTAAATAATTGGCATAGCGGTTAGGGTTCGATCCTTTATCAAGCTTATGGTAATTTATATGCTATGATATGTAATGAGGGTTTATTTTCCGTTTCCCCATAGTTGTTATAATTTATTATACACCCAAGAGAAAGAGAGAATCCCAAACACTTATGTGAGGTGCTAGTATATTCTTTTTGTGCTTTTGATTACGAGGTCTAGAAGGTTGTGTCATGAACTACTTTCAAAGAGTAGGTTAAATGCCTCCAATATTGCTATTGTCTAGGTAGAAAAGCCTATTTGCTTGAGGACAAGCAAATCCCAAGTGTAGGAGTATTTGATGAGGTGTTATTTTATATACTTTTTCGGGGTCATTTAACCCCCCTCCCCCCACCAATCACTGAGTAGGCGTACTCATCCGATCCCAAATAACACATGTATCACATAGTCATATAATAGCCATAAATGTGCATACGCAAATTTAAACACATAATCACAGCGATAAAACATTTCCAAAACATATTTTGCATCATTTCCATCCTAATAAAAACATAAAAATAGGAATATGAAACTCACCTGATGCACTGCTACTTCACAATATCCTTGAATTCAACTAAACACAAATAAAACCCATGTTAAACGCGATTAGGCTAAATGCCCAAGATGATGTAACAATCAATTGATTGACTACTAAGTTTATATTATGATTATAAACCCTTTATCATACTTCCCATATCTCTCTTATACTTTAAATACCTTTAACTATTTATTCTTTTTTTCCATATTTTTGGCAGAATTTTGTAGTCACTTTATACCACAAATAAAATACTAAATCATCAAATTGATTTTTTCCCTTTCATTCCCTACCTTTCCAATAGGTTATGAACTATTGTGATGTTTTAGAAAAAATAATATTGAGCCTAACTATATTATAAAAGTTCAACATCACAAAGTACTCAAATTCGGATCTGAACGCACACCAAAAAGTTTGATTTTTCTAAAAATACTTAGACATTGAATTATTACTTGTGCTTTGAGCTGGAGTTAATAGACACATAAAATATGACCTTTGATTTTTGGCTAACCTCAATTAAACTTTTAAGTAGTGGTTTTACTCCCTGAAATCAAAACCAAATCTGACCTGAATTTACTATTTTGACAACGTTTCTTGCAAAAATTATTTGACTAACTTCCCTACCTCAAAACCTTTCAGGGCCGGACTTTTTGGAAACTAGACTCACTGAACTTCAATTTAGGCACAAGATTCATCCCAAAACTCGTTTTTGTCATCGAGATATCATTCAATCAACATGACCCAAAATTCTGCCAAACCCTTACTTTCAATTTAACGCGATCTAACCTAAACCGTTTACACTCATATGCTCTAAATCTAATCTCAAACACTCCCATATAGTTTTATATCATTAATTTACAAAAAGTTTATGAATCCTAATTTATCCATCAATTAAAGTTACTAATTATAAAAAGATTAAACAAAAACTTAGTTGAAAACATACCTAAACCTTTACTTGATTACACACGAATCACCACCTTGGTTCTTGATAAAAAAATATTTTTTTTCTTGAGGGAATCGGATGAACAAACAAATAGGGAGAGAAAAAAGTGATTTAGAAACACTAAAGCTTAATTAATTGTAATCAACTTTTGTTTCCTTTTTTTTTCTTTTTCCTATAACCGGCCGATTAACAACCCTTTATATATATTTTTATTTTTTTTATTAAATACATATTTACCCCCTTATTTTCTTATTTTTGTAAAAACCCTTTATTAATTTTGCAAACCTTTTAAGTAAAACTAGTTTTAAACTTACTATTTATAAATTTCATTTTATAATTTACTTTCTTAAATTAGAAACACTAAAGCTTAATTAATTTAAATACCAGACTTAAATCACTACTAGGAATATATTATAAACTCTTACGCTCATATATCAACTATTCACCAAATTACACGATATCTCATAAAATTATGCTATCATTTCCATTGTCACAAAAATATGAACGAAATGAAATAGCTACCAATACTAAAATTGAATCACTAATAGATGAACGCGCATCACTGATTGATATCAAATACTCATATAAGATCACAAAAGCACACAATTAGAACACATAATAATACATTAGTCAACTCTAATAGTTTAACTAACATGCTCAAGTCATGGTGGTCACACCATGATTCGCCCATTGACGAATGGAAGGATTATGAACACACTACTTACATTAAAACCAATACCTCCTCTATTTAAAACACTTACAATGATGTTTTTCAAATAATTATGGATCATAATGATACTCAAGGGAAAGAAGGATGGTTTGATGAACACGAGCTTATAGAGGATGACAATGATGACACCGGTGATTTAGAAGACTACTTGATTAAAAAAGACACTCCTTACTATGTTAACGAAGATGAAGAAAGATCCAAGGAAAGAAGATGCAAGCTACTTGGAATTCCTTACGTGAAACCACCAACATGCAAAACATTGAAGTTCAAGGTAATTAAATATTCATTCAGGCCATCGAAGGAAAATGTCGCAATAACGGAATATGAATATGACATCTGTGTCCGAAATGAAGAAAACGTTTCTAATCTCTACCAAGATATTTTCCACAAGAAGCACGAAGGATGGTTCATGTGACAACCGTAGTGTTGACCTAAATATTTGTTATATAAGTATGGGTTATGTGATATATGTGTTTGTGTGGGATATGTGAGATTGCATAATCAATCCATTGAGTGTGACCGTCTCATTGAGATTGGATTTGTGTTGGATTTTGTGGAATTCATTTCGTTCACTTTTGGTGACAAGAAAATGAGTTTGGTGATTGAAGCGGTTTCGCGTTAATTGTGTAAGTAATTATACGTATACGTATTTATGTGTTAGTAATATTAGGAGGAGATTAGGTTCTAGTAGTTAAAATAAGGAAAAAATGAAATTTCTATTTTTGAAATGTTAGGTTTAATAAAAATGAAAAGTTAATTATTTTTAAAGGTCTAGTAAATTGCGTTTACACAAAAAGGTATGCTCAGATAAGCTTAGGTTTTTATAAAAACTTAAGGTAAAGCAAAAAATTAAGTAATTAATAAATAAATAAATAAAATATTTTTTTTATACATGAATAGTAAAAAACGAATTTTAGAGGAAAAAGAAAGAAAAAAAGGAATTTTAAAAGGAAACAAATACTAATTAGATCTTATCTATAATTAATTAGGGGTCTATAAATACAAAATAAAATCCCAAACCCTCCCCCCTTTGTGTGACAGGTTGAACAAGAGAGAAAAGAGGAGGAAAAATTAGGGTTTTTGCTTTTGTGAAGAAATCAAGCTCTAAGGTAAGTTTTAATTAATCAATGTTATTTATTAATCATTAATTCATGTAATAATTATTATGATGGAATTAGGGTTTTGTAAAATCAGTAAATTAATGATATAATAATCATGTTATAATGATTAGAGTTTAATTAGAAGCTTATGGATGTAATTGGTTAAACTTAATTCGCGTTAGAATTTGATTTGGATTAAGGCAGAATTAGAGCTGTGTTGTTCGGCCATTATCTCAATGATGGTAATAGATTTTGTCAAGTTTCCGGTGCCTATAACGTATCTCATAAAGTCTAGTTTTCAGAACATCCGACCTCGAAGGTTTATGAGGTCGGAAAGTCATTCAAACGTTGGTTGCAAGAAAAGTTGTCAAAGCAGTAAATACGAGTCAGATTTGGTCCGACTACGAGGTATAAAACACCCACTTAAAATTCGAATTTAGCTTAGCCCTTTTACAGAAGTCAATTTCTATGTGTCTATTAAACTTCCATAAATTTTTAGCCTCTGATTTGTTGTCTAAGTATGGTTTTTAGGATCATACTTTTTAGTGTGCAATCAGGTCTGAATTGAGACTGTTTTGAAGTTTGATTTTCTTAGGAGTACTTGTGTATGTAAATGGCTCTTGAGAATCCTAAGGTAGTTAATATACTCATAAATGAACATAGGTGAGTTTTGGTATGAATTATGGAGATTGGTAAGTAGAGGTTTTGAGTACGTTAAGTCGCGTTAAAATTCTGCGTTTTTGGGTAAATTATAAGACTTTGAAATAATGTGTAAACGAATTGGTTAATGTCGGGCATGGTGTCGGGGTGACCCATGAGGGTAACTAAACACCTTAGACATCCATCATATGATTGTTACATGTGCATTAAGCTTTTGGCTTAGTAGCGTGTAACACGAGTTATTTTGTTGTATAGATTTGTGCTAGTTGTTTGTGAAGCTTATTGTTGGAATCTTTTGGAAAGCTAAGCAAAGGTGAGTTTCATAGCCCCTTTTTCTCATGTTATTTTGGGGTGAGAATGATGCTTGTCTTGTCTTGTTTGGTTTTGCTTGTCTTGTTTGGTTTTGCTTGTCTTGTCTTGTCTTGTTGATGTTGTTATGTTGTGAGATTTGGAGCGGGGGTAACGTTCCTACCCAGTGTTATGAGATGTGACTTCGCCTACTTTGTGGGTAAGATCCTTGGAGGTGATCAACTCCTTGTGATATTGTGACTTCGGTACCAAGAGTCTGGAATTGGGATTTGTATTCCTTTCTATGACTATTAGTGGAGCGGCGAGGTACGCCTACCTCATTGTTTTGATATGATTGTGGATCGTGGGCACGTTCCGTCCCGTTGTTGTTACTTGTTGTCATGAATTGTTTTGGTAATTGCAGTAGCTAATTGAAAGTTTATTTTGGATATTGTTGTATGTCGTAAACCTATGATTCTCGCTCAACTTTATGTTGACGTTTTAAGCATCATTTTCAGGTGAGCTTAATGGTGCTAAGATAGAGCGAAGTGGCTAGAAGAGACCGTAGGATGCTTGGAGTTTATTTATGCTTTCTGTTTGAATAAATGCGTTTGCATGAATTGTTTGGATTATGTTTTTGCATGTCATTTATTGACGAGACCTCTTTCTCATTAATAAAGACACCATTAGGTTTTGGGTATTGTTATGACACTTTGTGTCTTTGCTTTACTTTAGTTTTCATTTTAGTATTCTCTATATAGACACCATGTGTTGTGATGATATCCATTCTTGTTTACGCCTCGCGTTTCCGCCTTGGCGGGGTGTGACAGATTGGTATCAGAGCCTTTGGTTATAGAGAACTAGGTGGTTGAGCCTAGACTATAGCTTAAGGGTCCCTCATATAGTTGCATTTTAGGGCATAAGTGTTTGTGTACGTATATACCGTTTGTTCCCGCTACCTAAAAGCCTTGAAATTCTTTCTATTTTGAATTAATACTATATAATATGAAATATATACTTTTTCATTATGGGGATCTAATAGTATATACCTCTTTGTTATTGTTTTAATCATGTCTTCCCCTACCCCTAGGAGATATCATTGGGAGATTGTTTACCTCACTGGACCCGCGGAGTTGGGTGACTTTTAAGAGAGAAAAGTCAAACCCAAGCGAGGCCCAACATAAGTTTATTTTCATTTTCTACCTCGATACGTTGCTATAATCGAGGATTGCTTTTATATTTTGGGTCACGATGTGACTTCTGTTTCGTTTGGTCGATTGGGATTTTATGGTTCGTTAGATGGATTATCATGTTTGAGTTATATTTGGATAATTATTAAGTGCTATGTGGTAGATGTGTGTTATCATTAAGATGTGTGGTCTTGGAAGTAAGTACACCTGTGAAAAAGGTGCAATTATAATTATGGTCGCGAACATAATTATAAAGGTAACACACACGTGGACTTGTGACTTTGATTGCATTGATCATTGTGGCTTGTATGTATTATGTAAGGATGTAAGTCTGGATAGTTGTGTAGATGGTAGTGTAGATGTGATGTGAGATCCTGTTGAGGATGGTTGTGTGGTTAGAGAATTCCTCTTAACTGATTGGACGATTATATTAGGTTGGGTTGCGTAGATGGTAAGGTTCTCTTCGTCTATCGTTTGCGGATACATCGGATACCTGTTGGTATTGTCGTCGTGATTCTTAAGTTGGTTCGTTAGCTCGTTATTCGTTGATATATCCAACGCTCGTATTGGTATTCTATGGTGTTATCATAGAACTGGTGTTCTATGTTCTCCGTTTGGCGTTTTGATTGTTTTCCTTTGTCTAAAGGTGACGATACTTTTTGGTTTGGTTCTAAGACCGTTGGTATGGATGAGCCCTTTTGGTTTGTTTGGTTTGCAAGAGTTCTTGTCGTGTTCGTTTTCAAGTAAATTAATATTCTGGTATTGGAATTCTTAAGGTATTTTAGGAGTCAATTTTGCTATCATGATGCTTTTTTTTGTTGTGAGTCATTAATTCCATTTGAAAGTAAGTTTGTTGTAGTCGATACCATATTGTTTAGGTGTTAAAAACTTTTTTTAAAAATAAAAATAAATTATATAAATAAAATGCAACACATTTTTAAAAAAATCATCTTTTGATTTCTTTTATGAAAACCATAATTATATTTAAAATTTATTTATTACACTTAAAATTATTTGCTTTATTAATAAGGAGATTCTATTGTTTTAAAATGATTGGTATAATAGGATATGAGGGAAAGTTTCCTTGGTAAAAAGTTCGTTTGGAACAAAAGGTTTCTTAATCTTTAATTAATGGGTCGTGAGTAACAGGTAATATTCTTTGGGAAATTTCTAATCATCGTGATGGGCCCGTTTTTTGTTAGTTCAGAGTTCGAGTTCGTTATGTCATTTTATATTCGGTTGTTTCTTCTTTTGGGATTGTGTGATTTTTGTGTATCCATACAAATTGGTACATGTAAAGTTTTGGAATTTCTTCATGGCGTGGTTCTGAGAGTTTTGTAGGTCATACCTTTTGAGTGGTGCGATTGATGTAGCGAAACGAATAGAATTATTTCTGCGATTCCAAGTTAGAATTTGAGAATTCTCGTTTTACTTTTGATTTAGTACCTCTTAGTTATGAGAGTGTGATTATTCCCGTAGAAAAGGAAAAGAATTGGTTGTTGAGAATAAGGCTGAGAGGGTATGCCACAAGAAGGTAGTTAAAATTGCCTTGTTAAATTGGATGAGTGCTATAAGGTTCGAGGAGAAAACGAACTTAAAGAGGATCCGAGTTCTCGAGGAGTACCAAGGAAGATGAGTTGAGATTATGCGATATCGTTTGTAGTATGTGAGCCTCTAAAGTTTCCTAAGGAATTAGTAGGGTTTTACCCCTCGAACGTAGAATAGATTTCATATGAAAATTAGTACAAGGAGCGGATGCCCATTTGTGAAGGCTCGGTCGTGTGACGTTTTTAGAAAGGGCAAGAGGAGTGGAAATTATTGCAGGAATGCAAGGTGAGGGTTGGTTCGAATGGTAACTTGTTGTGGGAAGCGTCCATATTGTATGATGAAAAGAAAGGTGGGTAGTTTAGGATGTGCATGGAGGAGTTGAGAAGAGTGAGATAGAAGATTCGTATGTGATGTCACCAATGGAGGGTGCACGGGGATGACGTAGCTAAGACTGTTTTTAGGATGCGTAATGGACACGTTGAAGTTTACGGCTATGCCTTTTCGGTTAACCAATGCACTAGCGGTTTTCATGGAGCTAATGAGCCGGGTGTGCATGGCCGTATATAGACAAGCTAGTTAACGTATATATACAGACGATATTTTAAACCGACCCGAAGTCTAAGGAGGAGTACGAGTCGCACGTAAAGATGATCGTTGAGTCACTGAAGGAAGAGAAGATGTACGTGAAGTTTTCCAACAACGTGGAAGCCGACCATAGAGGAAGCTATCTAGATGTGGAAGGAATCAATTGGGTAATGAGCCAATCTTGGCATTGCCGAAAGGAGCAGAAGATTTCGTAGTATATTATGACGCGCGAAGCAAGGATTTGTAACAGCCTGGAATAAGGGAGAAGGTGATTACTTGTACGTATGCTACAACTGAAGGTTCTTATGAAGATTGCATGGCTAACGTGGTATAGTTTTTCCCTATAAGCTAGGAGTCATTAAGTGAACGAGACATGAGAGTATCTATACGGAACATGAATTGTCTCCAACACACTTTTTAATCTGAAGGATTGAACATGAGGCAAAGATGATGATGGATGTTAAGTTATGAAGTTTGTTTCGAGTGCCAAGTACCATTGGTAAAGGCAAATGTAGATGTTTGTACGGATGGAGTATGGAAGAAAGAAGAGAAGCCAATAAATGAAGTTCGAGATAATATTGTACGATGATCCGGATCTAGGCTTGAGAAAAGGATGTTGGTGGCATAAGATAAGAATGTCCAAAGCAAAGAATGCGTCAACATAAGATGTTGCGTGGCTTGGACCAACGAGTGTGAAAAGAGATATAGAGTGGTTCATATTGGTTAGACAAGGTTCAGACCTCCATTTGTAGAGATGTAAGGACCTTGGCTATTGAAGAGGTGTATACGACAAAGTATTCTATCCCCTGGAGCGAAACATGTTGGAGTAGTTTTGGTAACTAATCGATGGCTGAGAATAAGAAGGGAAATAGCTATAATGCGGTATGTAGTAATTAGCTATTTCGTAAGTGGGAATTGATTATCAAGTTGTTTTCAGGATTTTTTTCTACAGACCTGAGTTACCCTAGTAGAAGCGGGAAATGATAACTAAGGATATAGTTTGTAAAGTTTACCAAGTGTGAGTATTGGTATTACAATTCGATTTGGGTGTAGTCAATGTGACGACTTAAAGTCACCCCATACTAGGCTATGCTTGGACAAGTATGTGGTAGATTTTAGAGGTAATTGAAAAACACCACATTCTGAGATGTGTTTTTTTTCCTAAAGGTTGTGGAAAATCATTCGAGTATGGATGTGCTTTATATGAAAATGGTATGGAAAGGAATGTAGGTTACCGTTTTATGGGTCGTAACTAGAGAGAGTGAGTTGAATGGACAGAATTTGGTACCAGAAACAACCAACAAGATAGTGGTTATACAGGAAAGACTTGAGGCAGCCAAATTGTCAATAAGTGATACTTGTTAGTAGTGGGAACTTTTGAATAAATTCTGTGGTTTTGAGTGTTTGAAGGTCTCACCTTGGAGAGGTGTAATACGTTTGGAAAGAAAGACAAGTTAGAACCGAGTTATGTAGGACCATTTGAGATCCTTGGATGGATTGGGCCTATATTTCGGTTGAGAATTTCTGTCTTGTGAGCCGAGGTAACGAAATTGGATTGGTGAGGATGCTGATAGTTGGTAAACATGAAATAGCCTGGATATTCTTTAGATACATTGAGCTTTGTACACATCTTATATCTTAATTTCAAGACAGTTCTTGTTTGATAAGTTGCGATGTTAAGATATAAAACATGTTGTTACACAACTTAAGGTTTCTAAGGAATTTCCTCGAGGACGGGCGAGGCTCATGTGGATTTGGTGTTTTCTTTTCGTTCGGGGTTGTTGTGTTGCTAATTTCACCCTTATGGGGGTAAGCAAAGTCATTAGCAGTTGGATTCGGATTTTGGAAGTTAGTCGAGGTTAAGGTTGACAAGACTCTTTGTTTTGTTAAGGAACCGTAGCTGTTTTAGAGGACCGAGAGGTCATGAGTAAAAGCGTAGTAAGTTAGCGTTAGTGAAGTTCGTATTGGATCAAGACGTGGTCCTGAGCTACTTAGGAACGCAAGGATCAAATGGGGTCTAATTGTCCCTCCGTTGTTTGTCGATAGTGCTAATCCTCGAGTAGTAAAACTCGGGACGAGATTTTTCTCAAGGGGGATACTGTTGACAACCATGACTTAAGCAGGGGTTGTTCAAACCGTAGTGATGACCTAAATGTACTGTTGCAATGTATGGTTTTATGTGTTTATACATGTTTATATGTGTTTAGTGTTGGATATGTGAGATTGGATAATCAATCCATTGAGTCGTATCGTCTCATTGGATTGGAGTTTGTGGTTGATTTTGTAAAGATTCATTTCGTGTCACTTTGGTGACAAGGAAATTATTTTCGGTGATTTGAAGCGTTTCACTTTAATTGTGTAAAGAATTAATACGTATACGTATTTTTGTGTTAGTAATTTAAGATAAGTTTAGGTTTTAGAGGTTAAGTTAAGAGAAATGAGTTATTTGATGGAGAAATTTTATTTGAATCACTTATAGTGATAATGGAATTGTTTGGGTATTTTGAGAGAATTATTTTGGTTAATATGTGGATCTTTAGGTGATGGATTAAAATGAGAAGTGGTTTCAATTTTGAAAGGAAATGGAGTTTATTAAAAATATGAGAGTTTTTGGAAGACTTTCTATTTTTAGAAAGTGAATTTGGAAATGAAAAGTTATTTTTAGAAAGTAGTTTTCAAGCAAAATGGTTTAACAAATTAGCTTAGGGTTTTATAAAACTTAAGGTATAAAGATAATTAATTAATTAATAAAAGAAAAGAAAAAAAATATTTTTTTAGGCATGAATAGTAAAATCCGAAAATTAGAAAAGAAAAAAAAAGAAAAGAGTTTGAATTGAAATCAAATTGTAATTAGAATTATCTAGGGATTTCCTTGTGGCCTATAAATACCAAACTAATCCCAAACCCTTCCCCCTCATTGTTTGGCCGATCCAAGGAGAAAAAAAAGAGCTAGGGTTTTCTTTGCTAAGGTAAATTTTCTAATCTTGTTCAATTCTAGTTATAATTTTTCAATTCTAGTAACTTAAATATGATGGATTAAGGTTATAAAAGTAGAATTTATAAATTAGGGTTCTTAAGTTTCTGGAAGTTTATGAAGTATAGATCATGTTTGATCATTCGTTTGATTGTTTACATGATTGGGATTGTCGTTTAGGGTTTGATCATTTGTTAAAGTCGTTTTAATTCACTGCAGAAATTTAGTCAGACTTGTAGAGGTCATAACTCGGTCATAAAAGATCAAATAAATAATTTACAACATACTGGAGATAACCTCAGAGAGTCTACTTTCCAGAAAAGTTGGCCTCATGAGTTTTTATGGTCGGGAAGTGGGTCAAATGGTCGTTACAAAATCGGTGTGTAAAACAGTGACGAATTTCAGTTTTGGTTTTGATTTTTCTAAAAATACTTAGACAATGAGTTAGAGGCTCTAAATCACGTGGAAGTTAGTTCATATGTTGTGTGAGTCCCCTGAATTTTTGCTAAGGTCATAGGGAGGTCTAAGTTGGTTAACTAATGTCATACTTTTAGAAGGTCAGATTCTAGAATGAAAAAAAGGGGGAAAAAAAAATTCTGGACACATTTGATAAGGAATTTCTAAAGGGTATTTGTAAAAGGGTAAATGACTTTGGAGAGCTAGGATAGGTTCATGAAGACATTATGTAGCATGTGAATTTAGGTTTGGGAATTATTGAAGTGTTTAAGTGTACGTTTAGGGCGTTTTAAGCGAGTAAAAAAATTCTGCTCAAAACCAGACAATTTTAAAGGTGTAGTATTAAAAAATAATTGGCATCTGTAAGATAGTTGGAAAAGGTTTGAATCGAGTATAGAACCTTGATATTGAGATAGTTTAGATGTCCTCATAGTTAAGGTTACATCATATTGGGTTGATACCTAATAGTGGTACTTATTGTGTGCTTAATTGTTTAGATTGTCAGTGAAGTATCTGTGAAGCTTTTGTGGGAACTTGTGGAAAGCTAAGCGTCAGGTGAGTTTCATAGTCCCACTTTTAAATGTTTTTATATTGGGATGGAAATGATGCTAAATGTTTTGAATTGCTGTGATTATGTGTTTTGCTTCATGGGACATTATGTGACTGCTATATGACTTATTATTGCATGTTGAATGTGGTTTACTTGCATGTTCTATATTGACATGTCAAGTGTTATTGATTTGGGATCGGGGAGTACGCCTACTCAATAATAGTGATTTGGGATCGGAGGGCACGCCAACCAGTAATGTTGGTCCCGGCCTAAGTATCAAGCTCAAACTGGATAGACTTTTAGGCGTAAGTGACATATGGGATCGTGGGTAAACCGTTTTTCCTACCCAGTTGTTGAAATGGATCGGGGGTAACGTTCCTACCCAGTATGTGGATTGCATGTTAGCATAAGTTCATATGTTGCATAATTGTCCTATATGGTTTTGATAATCACAGTAATTGGATTTAAAAGATTGATTTGTGTGTCTTAAACCTATGACTCTCACCAACCATTGTGTTGACGTTTTAAGCATCATTTTCAGGTGTGAAGTCATGAGGATTCTTAAGATAGTAAGAAGTGGCTAGAAAGAGACCTTAAGATGATCTTGAAGTTTATATGTGGATGTTTAACATTGTATGGATATATGTTGCATATCTCTTATTGACGAGAACTTCCTTTTCATCAATAAAGACGCCTTTTATGTTTTGCTTAGTTATGGGTATTGTTATGACACTTTGTGTCTATACTTTACTTTATTGTATGCATTTTAGTATTCTCTATATAGACACCATGTGTTGTGATGATATCCATTCTCGTTATGCCTCGCGTTTCCGCCTTGGCGGGGTGTGATAGTGTTCATTGATGATATTTTAGTTTATTCTAAGACCCGGGAAGAGCATGAAGTGCACCTAGGATTAGTCTTAGAATTGCTCAAGAAAGAGAAACTGTATACTAAGTTTTCCAAGTGTAAATTCTGGTTGCGAGAAGTACAGTTTCTTAAACAAGTGATTAATGGAGATGGTATTCATGTAGACCCTAGTAAGATTGAAGCTATTAAGAATTGGAAAGCCCCTAGAACTCCGTCTGAAGTTTGTTCATTCTTAGGATTGGCAGGGTATTATCTTAGATTCATTGAGAACTTTTCTAAGATAGCTAAGTCGCTTACTGTCTTGACTCAGAAAAGTAAGTCCTTTGATTCGGGTGAAGAACAAGAGAATGCATTTCAAACTTTGAAGGGTAAGTTGTGTGATGCACCTATTCTAGCTCTCCTTGATGGACCAGAAGATTTTGTGGTATATTGTGATGCGTCCGGATTAGGACTAGGTTGTGTGTTGATGCAAAGAGGTAAGGTTATAGCATATGCGTCTAGGCAGTTGAAAATTCATGAGAAGAATTACACCACCCATGATTTGGAACTGGGTGTGGTTGTGTTTGCACTTAAGATTTGGAGACATTATTTGTATGGGACAAAGAGTGTCATATATACCGATCATAAGAGTCTCCAGCATATCTTTAGCCAAAAGGAATTGAACATGCGACAACGTCGCTAGATAGAGCTTTTTAGTGATTATGACGTGTGAAATACGCTACCCACCCCAGGTAAGGCGAATGTAGATATCTGATGCACTGAGTAGAAGTAGAGAGTGGAAAACCTAAGAGAGTTCAAGCTGTGAATATGGAACCCTTCAGTCAAGTATCAAGGATAGTATACTGACGGCTCAGAAGTAGGTCATTTAATGAGTTTTGCGGAGATTATAGAAAGGTTAGAATTAGATGAAAGAACATAGATTGTTTGGAGCTTTTGTACTACTGGATCGAATAGGGTCCCCTTTGAAGGTTATGGTGAGAACCCTGATAATGGACGCAGCCCATCAGTCAAAGTATTTATGTACACACAGGAGCAGGATAAGAGTATTATACACTTAGAGATAGGTATTGGCGCCAATAATGAATGAAGGAATAACTGTTTTATGTAGTAGTTGTTTTGACTTGTTAAAGGTTAAGGCTGAGCGATCAAGGCCATCTGGCTTACTCCAGCAACATGAGATTCCGAATGGAAATGGGAAGGTGATAACAATGAATTTAGTTACTAAAGTTTTACCAAGTACAATTAGTGGGCATGATACAATCTGGGCCATTGTGGACGATTGACTTAGTCTAACTTATTTTATCCTATGCGTGATGATTATAAGATGTGGATAGGTTAGCTAGACCTCTATCTGAATGATATTGTTGCTATGTCACGGTGTGGTCCGATCTGCGATCATATCTTGATCATGATAGTTGAATTGACGTCAAGGATTTTTGGCAGTCAATGCAAGAGGCTCTTGAGGAAACCGTTTAGACATGAGTAACTGTCATACCACCCTTTGACCAACGTTCAGAGTAATCGTACAATTCTAGACTTTTGAAGATATGCTTAGAGTGTGCGTCCTAGACTTTAGGGGAAGTTGGGATGTTCATCTTCCACCAGTTGAGTTTTCGTATAACAATAGTTATCATTCTAGTGTGAGATGTGCTCCGTTTGAGGCATTGTATGGTAGAAAGTGTCGTTCGCCAATTATGTGGGTTGAGGTTGGAGAAGGTTAGTTGATAGGACCTGAGTTAGTGCAAGAGACTACTGAGAAGATCTCGCAGATTAAGGATAGACTTAAGGCTGCGCGTGATCGTCAGAAAAATTATGCTGATAAGCGGAGGAAGCCTCTAGAGTTTAGTGTGGGTGACTATGTCTTGCTCAAAGTGTCGCCTTAGAAAGGTGTGGTACGCTTTGGGAAGAAAGAAAAGTTAGCACCTAGGTTTTTGGACCGTTTGAGATTATTGAGAAAGTAGGCCCTGTGGCCTATCAGTTAGATTTGCCTGAGGAATTAAATGGCCTTCATGACACGTTCCACGTGTCGAACCTTAAGAAGTGTTTGGCTGATCCAACACTGAAAGTGCCTTTGGATGAGATTCGAGTTGATGCTAAGTTAAATTTTGTGGAAGAGCCTGTGGAAATTTTGGAAAGAGAGTTTAAGAAGTTGAAGCGTAGTAGGATTGCCATCGTCAAGGTCTGGTGGAATTCGAAACGTGGTCCTGAATTCACGTGGGAACGTGAAGATCAGATAAAATTGAAGTACCCGCATTTGTTTAGTGATGTTAGTAGCTGAATTTCGGGGACGAAATTCTTTTAAGGGGGTAGAATGTAACCTTTGCCCTTTTTGTGTTCTGAATATTTCATATATAGTCCTTTGATTATTTGACTTTTGTTAGTTTATTCAGATTTTGTACCGTGTTGACGGTGATGATTTTATGATATATGTGATGAATTGTGGTTTATTGTGTTTAATAATCCCTTTTTGGAAGGTATTATTGTGTTATGTGTATTTCGGGTGGTTTGACCCGTGAATTTTAAGAAATGCCAAAAAACGAGTCTGACACATCCGTTAATGTCCAAATGAGTTTTGAAGGGTGTAAAGTAAAAATATGTCGTGTGAATACTTGGTATGTGCTTAATTACACATAACATTTTCCATTAAAACCGGACTTAAATGACAAAAAACGTACTAAAAATACATTTGTATTTGTATGTTTTCATTTATATTGTGCAGGAAACGGATATCCAAGAAAAGGACGAAAAATCAAGCAAAAACGGACAAAACCGAGCACGGAATGGAAAAGCGTAGAAAAGACAAAGTCAAATCAAAGCCAAAGACAACAAAATTCAAAGTCAAAGTCAACCCCGACAAAGTCAACGGTCAAAGCCGAAGCCGTAACTGAAGAGTACTTATTGGACCCACCCGAACCCATCTAATGGCCCGGGTCAGCCCATTAGTATATATATTGAAGACCAAATGGGCCCAAATACCTTTCATATATTCACTAGGCCCAATTCCTATTTTTATTATCAAACCGGTCCAAAACTGCCTAATAGGCCCAAAACCAAAAACAGTTAAACATACATGTGACCCATTTGGACTTAACCGAGTTAGCCTCCTCAACCCTTAACCCTTTTACCTTCGTTAGTCCTTAAGGGACTAACTTTGAAACACCAACATACACAGTGAATGGACTTTTTATCAAATCCCCAACCTGTTTATGACCTTCATGTAATATCTGATATACCCTTGAGGACCTATCTTGGCAAAACCTTTAAACCTATTATACACCACAAGGACCATTACTGCGAACAACTCATACTTGTTGAGGGGTTCTTTTTGCCAAGTTCTAAAACCCTTACCCTGTCCCAACTCAAAACAGAACAACCCGTCAAAACCCCATTAATACTATTCACTGTCTCTTTGTCCTCACCTGCAACTACAGTCCAATACAACCCTCTTAAATACCCTCACCCCACCTTACAAGCTGCCAATGACACCTTGGCAATCCCTAAACAGCCCATTGGCTACAAACGATCAAGGGTCTTGATGATTTTGCTTGGGCACAAAGAAAAAAGAAGAAGGGCCAAGATGACTTTGAGCTTATACTCACACAAGAAGCACACTCCTCAACTGTCTCTACGAAGAAACACACCAAGGACTCAAGACTTAGTATAAATAGGACCCTAGTTAGCTTATTTCAGTTTTGTCGAATTTTGTAAGAGTCAAAAGCTTGTAACATTATTTGCACCTCGACGGGAAGAACGACCCGGGGGATTTTTTTAACTTACTTTGGATAAAAGTAATCGATTTGAATCTTTCGGAATACTTATCGTACTATAATTGAATTATAATCTTGAAATTATCCTTATATATTTATTATATTTATTATAATTTATATATACAAAAAGGTTAGTTTTAAGAGTTATCAATACTCTAGGTTAATGGAAAATTATTTTTAAAGTGAATAAAAATGCTAATTAACTTTGGGGAAAATTTTACAGTTGAGTTTTATGAGTATTTAAGTGATTTCGACATGAAAAGAAAGGCCCGAGACCACTTTAGATCCATGGTTGGTCAAGAAGTCAAAGAAGGGGAACAAAATGGCTTAATTTTAGCTAAGTTGTCTTGGAATGGTACATTTAGATGCTTATCACTCCTCATTTTCTCATAATTCTATTTTCATTTTCAAAAAAATAAAACACACACTCAAGTGTGTGTATGTTTGGTCGTCCGCCCCTAAACCACCAAAACCACCATAAAAATTCCAACTTTGATCGAGAACGTGATATTTCGGGTTGATACGAGTGTTTGGGTATTCATTAAACAACGTTTGGGTTGTCCGGTTCGTGTCGAAATATACATTTTTGAAGATTTTCTTGTAAGTTTTCAAATTTAAATTTTGCTTGTCCTTTTGGGTTTATTTTGATGCATAGATGCTAGTTGTACAAGTTGATCGTTGTGAAAATTGATTTTTGGAAGCGAAACGAAAGAAAAAGGGGTGTTTGGTTCGTGTGAGATAAAAAGGAAAAAGAGGGTTTTTAGTTTTGATGTTGTGGTCGTGATGGTTGAATAATATATGATGCTAGAATGCTTATTTTTGATAGTAGCTTGTATAGCTTATTCAGGCTTATTTTAAGCTATTTCTTGGCTTATTTTGGGCTTATATGCCACGAACCACTTCCCAAAATCACTAGGAAGGTGATTTTGATTATTTTTGTGTTATGGCATATGTTGTGGACTATTTTTGAGGCTTTTGGTAGTAACCAAATGCAATACGTAGCTTATTAGCTTAATTTCAAGCTTAATATACGTATTTTGGAGTTATGGACTCACGACCCAATAAGTCTATTTGAGTCGCGGCTTAATAGGAGGGCTTATTGTGGTCCGGATTATTTTTACATATAAGTATATAATTATATATGTAAACGGACTTTGGTTTTGGACTTAAATAGTATTTTGGACTTATATATATCCTAATGGACCCTTGTTGGGCCTTAAGGCCCAATAAGCGATATGTAGTAGTTATGAGAATTTTGACGGACTTTTGAAAATGGAAATGTATTTACGAAGTGATATTGAATGATATTTTGGAGAAAAAAATGTTGATAAGTGTTAAACATTGAGATTTTGGAATTTTGTCGAAAAGTGTCGAATTTGTGAAAATTGATGAAAATAAGGTTTGAAACCTTGGGAAAACGTTGTATAAACGTACGGGTCATGTCGAAATTTCGTAAAAAGTTTATACTTAGGGAATTTCTTAAAAACATGATTTTTGATTTTAAATAATAAAATAATATTTTATTATTTTATTTTATTTATTTAATAAATTCACTAAAAGACGAAAAATATAATTTTTCTCAAAACTTCTCTAAAGTCTTTATTATGAGTAAATGTTTCATTTTCAACCGTATAATGATTATTTTAAAGTGACTAAGGTGTACCGAATGGACTTGTCGAGATATATTTATAATTAATAATTATATATATATTATATTACTTATCTATTTGTGCTAAATAGTATAAGTATGTATTATCGAGGAATGAGATTGATATGATTGTGGAGTTAAGTCGTCAACCATCACACCACTAAATTGTTTTGGGTAATTGTACAACGCGTCTAAACTTTATGCATCAAACATGAAGATTGTTTTGGAATTGGATGATTAAACTGGGACATTAAATGGACTAGGTCGTGTGCGCGCGTCGTTGCATTTGCTTGTGTGATTGAGAGGTTGCTAAAGACTTGCTTGAGGTGAGTTCTCGTAGCCCCACTTTTTACTGGTTTTTCCGTTGGGAGAAAATGATACTCAAATGTGTTTTGAAATGTTTTGAATTGATCTGTGCGAAATGTGGTTTGTTTTTGGACAAGTTATGTGCTTATGACTGCTATGTGAATATTATGTGATGCATGATTGTTTGGATCGAATGGGTACGCCTACCCAGTGTTTGTGAGATTATTGGATCGGATGGGTATGCCTACCCAGTATTTGTGTGATTATTGGAGCGGATGGGTATGCCTACCCAGGTTTGTGTGTGGTATTGCCCTAATTTTAGTGCTCCAGCTACCCAGGTTTGTGTGTGGTATTGCCCTAATTTTAGTGCTCCAGCTGGTAAGCCCTTTAGGTGCGTAAGTGACATATGGTTATTGATTAGCGGTGATGCTAAGGTTGTTTACATATATTCACTGTCATATAGCACTATTGTCCACTGTTGAAATATTGGCACAACTTTTGGGTTTAAGGTCAAACCTACGAGCTCACCAACATTATTGTTGATGTTTTCGAGTATCATTTTCAGGTGAAGTGAAAGAAGAGTAGTTTGGTGATTGATAGCAGACTTAGAAGTATCCCGTGTGGAATTTCGTTTGAAGTCTTGCTTGGTTGTTGTTTTGATTCTAGTTTTTGGATGTTTTGGATTAAGTTTGGATTATGGTCCCCTGTGAGGGCATTGGAATAATTGTAAGAGATTGTAGATTTTAGTTGCGATTTGGGACATCACTTGAGTTTGTTCAAGGTTGATGGTCTTCATAGCACTTGGAGTTTATGCAATGTAGTTTTCTCTATTTTGTATCTTGTGTTATGATTGATCATTATGTTGCATTCACAAGTTTCCGCCATTGTCGGGGTGTAACAGAAGCTTTGATTTCCAGATTAAGGATAACAGAACAAATGGGTGTTAAAAATCTTCAGGCAAATGTTGATTCACGACTAGTAGCCAACCAAGTGAACGGAACATACGTCGCAAAAGAGGCTGACATGATTCGATACTTGGAAAAGGTAAGAACACTTACCAGCAGCTTCAAAGCGTTCTCAATCAGACAAGTCCCTAGAAGTGAAAACAAAAAAGCTAATGCACTAAGTAAAATAGCATCCACGAGCTTTGCGCACTTGAGTAAGCAAGTGTTGGTTGAAGAACTTAAAGAAAAATCAATAAGTGAAGTGGAAATACTGGCAGTAGTAGAAGAAGAAGGAGATACCTGGATGACTCCTATGTTCGAATACCTCATGGAGGAAACCCTGCAGCGGATGTGAAAGAAGCAAGAGCAGTAAGACGCAAGTCACGGCGATTTGCCATAATTAAAGGGACTCTCTACAAAAAATCTTTCCTCGGGCCATGGCATGCGTGCGTAGGGCCTACTTTAAGCAAACCCCAATGTTATGAAAGAGATACACGATGGATCTTGCTAGTATGCACGGCAGAGGCACACGATCCATCATGGCCAAGCCTTAAGGACGGTTATTATTGGCTTCCTACCATGCATTAAGGACGCTTAAGGACACTAATAAGAGCATGCCAAGACTGTCAAGTTCATAAACCCGTTCCAAGGAATCCACAGAAAAAAGCTAACTCCAATCACATCTTCATGGCCGTTCTACAAATGGGGAATTGACATAGTTGGACCTTTTTCGGAAGGACCTGGGAAAGTTAAATTCTTGATAGTAGCCATTGACTACTTCACAAAGTAGATTGAAGCAAAACCGGTTGCAACCATCACTGGCAATCAAATCAAAAAATTTATGTCGGACAACATTGTCTGTAGATTCAGACTCCCAAGAGAAATTATCTCGGATAATGGAAAACAGTTTTGGGACAATCCCTTCAAAGATTGGTGCGAGAACTATGTATCCACCAACACTTTGCTTCTGTTAAACATCCGCAAACCAATAGCCTGGTAGAAAGAGCAAATCGCAGTCTAGGAGAAGGAATAAAAGCAAGGCTGGATGCAAAGAGAAATAATTGGATGGAAGAGCTCTCTCATGTTCCATGGGCACACCGCACCATGATAAAATCTAGCAACAGAGACACTCCGTTCTCATTAACATACGGAACGGAAACGGTCATCCCAGCAGAAATCGACATGCTCACACTGAGAACAGCGAAAGTGGACCTAGTACAAAACAATGAAGCTTTGGAAATCAACCTCGACCTCTTGGAATAAAAAAGAGAGCAAGCAGCAATACGCGAGACAAAGAGCAAAGCAAAAATGGAAAAATACTATAACTCCAAAGTTTGAAGTGCAAGTTTCAAACCGGGAGACCTTGTGTACCGTAACAATGATGCAAGCCGTATAGAAGACACAGGGAAGCTAGGCCCCAAATGGGAAGGACCGTACGAAGTTACGGAAACACTTAAAAAGGGCGCATACAAATTAAGAGATCGTGACGGAAAGCAGCTCCCGCGGACTTGGAATGTCAGCAACCTTAAGAAGTGTTACATTCACAAAATGTAAGCAACGCACCCATGCGGACTCCGCAGTGGGGTAATGCATTTCAATCTATCTTATTTATCTATTGTAATGTCTTTTAATTTTTTAATGAAAGTGAAGACTAGCTACCTTCACAAGCTTATTTTAAAAATGTTTATTTTTTACTTTGCAAAGTTATTTTCTATGTGATTCAGACGCGCACGCAATAGCGCATGACCCAATAAACGTTATTCCGTATAACAAAAGGATGAGTAACCTAACAATTCACTCAAATATACATAAGAGGTATTGCAAACCCAGTTTCAGGAGAATAACACACAAATATTCAAGTAAGACTATCATGTTAAACATATCATCACGGTATTAAAATGATACCAGAACCATGTTAAGCATTAAAACATTAAAATTGTACAAGTACACTTTACCGCATCCAAAAAGCTCACAAGCGACCGCGGTATTTAACGGATAAAAACAGTTAGAGAAATTGTCTAAATACAAAAGACTGCAACAAAGAGGTCACATACGACCTGTCACACCCTGCCAAGGCAGAATCACAAGGCGTGATCGATAGGCATCATCACAACACATGGCGCCACGATAGAGAAATACTAAATGAATTAAAATCCAATATATGAAAGATACAAAGTGTCATGATAACACCTACAACATTTATCATTCAATTTCATATAGTGCAACCAACCAAAACAAAACAAATGAACATGGATTCCGCAATGCAAGCCTATGGTCTAGCTAATACCTCTTCCTAAATCTTCACACGTTTTGCTCACCTGAAAATGATGCTAAAACTTCAACAAAAAATGTTTGGTGAGAGTTATTGGGTTATTAAGGACAGCATTATAACCACCGCGATCAAACAAAAACATTTTTACCGAAACATATATGCTTGGCTATTCTATCACAAAATAAATTCACATAGATCTGGGGTGGATCGTACCCCTCTATCCCATAATATATCTCTGCGCAAGACTAACCCACTTGACTAGCTAAGTCCGTTTGGGTTCACACTAGGCCATGCCATTCTCACATGCACATGCCTTACCACAATTCATAACACATAACAATAGCACATAGCAATCATATAGTTCGACACTTAAAAACACATATCACAGTTCATAATTCAAAAACAGTTTTTGCATCATTTCAAATCCTAATAATTAAAAAGTGGGGTCCTGTAAAAAACTCACGTCGATGCAAAGGAAATCCAAACTCTCCAATTAACCTTGCAAATAATCTATACAAAATAATACACACATGTTACCATCGATTAGGTCTCTCACCGAGCGATTGTAAACAATCACAAACAATGGATACTCTGTATCCTATCTTGATTTAACTATCTAATATTACTCTTCACTATTGTCTAACCTCAAGTTACCTTATAAAACCTACATCTCAACTTTCTGCATTTTATCCCGTTTTTATAGTCACAAGATGACTCTAAATAAAATACTAAAACACCTAATTAGTTCTTCTCCTTTGCATCCCTTATTCTCCCATGAGTTTTTGAGCCTTCTATGATTTTTTGGATAAAAATATAGTGGTGTAAACCATTTATTATAAATTCATTCATCACAAAGTGTCCAGAATTTGACCTGATTCGACCTTCAAAAAGTTTAGCTTGAGCAGACCCATTTAAACACTTAGAAAAATTCTACAAAAATTCTAGAAAATTATAAACATCATGAACTTGATACAGTATCAAGCCCATAAATTAAAAAGACATTTTGATATGGTTTTTGACCTCACAAACACAACTCAGAATCTGCCCTGAAAACTCAGTTTTGACAACGAATCTTGTTTGATTAATTTGACTAACTTCCACTCACTTTTAATTCATGAAACCACTTGGGTTGGAAAGTAGACTCTCTGTAGTTAATTTTAGGCTCAAGAAAATCATTAAAATCTATCCGTATGACCGAGATATGGCTCTCGCAAGATGACCTAAAATTCTGCCCAGATTTCTATTCTGAATTTAGCATAATTAACCCTAATTAACTTACTCAAAACCCTAATTATTATCCCTAAAACGATTTTTGATGATCAAAACCTCTTAATTACAGAAACTTAATCATAAATATAAAACCCTAATCCATCCTTAATGATTGTTACGTTAAATAAAATCAATTGAATTGAAAAAGGATTTAGAAAACAATACCTTAACTCTTGAAAATCAAAACCCTAAAATTTTTTGGGTTTTCTTCTTGTTATTGAGGGTTCGACCGGTTAGGGTTGTAGGGGAGAGAAAAAGTGATTTTTGATTAAGTTATGATTTGTATTTATAGTGTTAAAAGATAATTACCAAATACAAATTGTAATCTAACTAGGATTTCTTTCCCTTTTTTTTCTTTTCTTTTATTCGGCCCATACAACCGAATTTTTTTATATTTATATTTTTTTATTATTATACATTTACTTTAATTCTAAGTAAAAACCTTTAATTATTTTGCTAAACCTTGAACTTTCTAACTAGTTTTCAAACTAACCTTCGATTCTATCTATTTCTAAAAATAGAAAGTACACTAAAATCTATAAAATACAAAACTAATATATATAATATAAATTACATATACATAGTACGTACACAGAATATTACGTACACGACATTTGAAACTACGCAAAGCTTCCAAATGATCTCATTTCCATTCAATCTCATTTCAACTAGTACCATGATTCATCAATCATGTACTTCAAATTCATTTATTTTTTTTTTTTGTTTTTACCAAAAAAAAAAAAAAAAAAAACCCCCCCCATTTATTCCTTCACCAAAACTCATAAAAACACATAAAGAACACACATAAACGCTTCAAATAAATTCTAAACAAACTGGCCCAACCGACTCAAACTGCGGTGTCACTTGTATCCTCCTTTAGGAAATCTCATCCCGAGATTTAACCAAAAGGTTCAACTCTATCATTACCAAACAAATAATAGAGGATACTTATCTTTCAAGTAGTCCTCCCATACCCATGTTAACTCAAAGTTACGCTTTGAATTCCAACTAACTTTAACTATTGGAATCATACGACTAATAACTTTGCTTATCCACATAAATGTACGAATTGCAACATAACAACTATAAACGAAGAGAAACATCCAACTACATGAGCCTCGCCCGTCCTCGAGGAAATTCCTCAAAACCTTAAGTTGTGTAACAACGTGATTCATATCTTAATCCCGTAACTCATCTAACAAGAACTGTTTTGAAGTTAAGATATGAGTTGATACAAACTCAGCGTCTTTTAAAAAAAATAACGCGATTTCAGGTTTACTCGAAATTTTAACACCACTCAAATAACTCCCGATACTCAACTCATCGGGCAATCTTAACAGATAAGGTACAGGGCCAATCTTTTCAGGAATCTCAAATGGTCCTATATACCTAGGTGCTAACTCACCTTTCTTACCAAAACGTACTACACCTTTCCAAAATGAGACTTTCATCATAACATGATCACCAACACTAAACCCTAAAAGTTTCATTTCAACTATCAACTTAACTCTCTTGACGATCTTTGGCTTTCTTAAGCCTTTCTTTAATCACGACTACCTTAGTCGTCTCTTACTACAACTCAAGTCCAATCATCTTACTTTCTCCAATCTCAGCCTATAAAATAGGCGACCTACCTCTTCTTCCATACAATACCTTCAATGAATACTCATCGAATACTTGAATGATAACTATCTTTGTAGGAAAACTCACCTCACGGAAAGTGAGTATCCCAACTACCACCAAATTTCTCACACAAGCTCTAAACATATTTTCCAATGTCTGAAAAGTACGCTCACTCTGACCATCAGTCTATGGATGGTAGGCAGTACTCAATTACTCGTGGATTCCTAATGATTCTACATCCCATTCCAAAACTCATTATACATTCATCTTTATCAGGGAATACTCGAACTATGCCACTCCATGTCTTGCAACTGCCTCATTTACATACAACCTTGCTAACTACTCCATCTAATATTCTTTTCGTATTTCTAGAAAATGGGATAACTTAGTTAGTCTATCGACTATCACCCAAATCGCACCGCATCTACTACTCGATCTTGGTAACTTAGATTTACTATCCATAGTTAATCTTTCCTTTTCCTACTTCCAATCGGGTATCTTAGGTTGTAGTAACAAACTTGAAGACCTTTGAGGCTCATTTTCTACTTCCATTTGCGCTTAATACTTACTAACACCACCAGCTATATCCTTCCTCATACTCGGCCACCAATTCATATTCCTAAGATCATACAACATCTTACTCACTCCAAGATGAACAGAATACTTCGTCGCATGCGCCTCCTCCATAATCAAAGTCCTTACATCGCCTACCATAAGAATCCAAATTCTATCTAAAAATTATAACCCACCACCATCTCTTTTCTCCATTTGTTAGTCCAAGCCACAGAACATCTCTTATGACGCGTTCTCTGCTTTGTACGTCTCAACCTATACCACTAACATCTTCTCTCTAATCTCAGCTTAGATCGTCGTGCATATATCTCATACTCGTCTTGGCTTCACTCCTCCTTTCCTACTCCATGCATCAACAACTACGTTCACCCTTTCCAAAATGGTACTTGGTCTCGTAATAACAACCCCTAAATAACTCCACCCATCGTCTCTGCCTCAGGTTCAATCCTTCTTATTGAAAATGTGTTGGAGACTTTTATGATCCGTATAGATCACACTCTTCGTCTCGTACACATAATGCCTCTATTATTTTAGAGCAAAACCATCACGCCTAAGTCCATAACGTGAGGAGTCTTGTATTCTCACATGGCTCTCCAGTTGTCACATCTATAAAGCAATCACTTCTCTCTTTTGTTACAAGCATCCTAGCCCTTGCTCCACGCATCACTACAAAATTGTCTGATCCTTCCAGTAATGCCAAGATCGGATCATTACCCATATTGTTCCTACAACTTCCAAAAAGCTTCCTCTTCACACCGCTTTGACCTTGTTGGGCTTCACATGACACTTCTCTTTCTTTAGTAGCTCCAAATTCATCTTTAAATGCGACTCGTGATCCTTCTTAGACTTCGTGTAGACCTAAATGTCGTCGTTAAACATGATGACAACTCGCCTATATATGGCTAGCACACCCGATTCATTACGTCCATGAAAATCGCTGGTGCATTGGTCAACAAAAAAAACATAGCCGTAAACTCATAACGTCCATAACGCATCCTAAAAGCAGTCTTTGGAATCTCATCATTGTGTACCCTCATTTGGTGTCTGGCCCGAATTAAAAGATTAATCTTTACTCATCCTGCGATAATCTATGCACATCCTAAACGACCCATCCTACGTATTGACAAACAATACATGTGCTTCCTCATAGCGAATAATTAGGTCAATTAAAACCTTTACCTTGCAGCTCTTGCAATTGTTCCAACAACTCTTTCATCTCCGTAGGCGCTAAATGACACGGGCCTTCGCAATCGATGTTGCTCCTTGTACTAACTCTATACAAAATTCTACTTCACGCCGAGGGGTAAACCTATTAAATCCTTAGAAAACACTTTGGGGAACTCACATACTACATGTATATCACATAATTTCGACTCATCTACTTTGGTACTCCTACGAGACCTCGCATTCACATTAGTTTGTTTTCCTACGAACCT
This sequence comes from Tanacetum coccineum, assembly GCA_026074375.1. Classification (NCBI taxonomy): domain Eukaryota; kingdom Viridiplantae; phylum Streptophyta; class Magnoliopsida; order Asterales; family Asteraceae; genus Tanacetum; species Tanacetum coccineum. The sequence continues at coordinate 23,282 of BQNB010013397.1, read as the reverse complement.
CAAGCACCTTCAAATCCACCAAAGGCATTTTAACCATCTCTTCATGGTATACTTTCTCAGCCTTATACTTCACAACCAATTCTCTCATACGACTATATCAACCCTCTCATAACCAACGGTACTAGATCTATAATGAAACGAGAACCTTCTAACTCTAACAACTTAACTCATCCGTTTCACTACCTCATTCACATAGGCACAGCTCAGAAGATGTGAACTAACATCAACTCTAAGATCACATAATACGGACATAAACCGAATTCGAAGGACCACGATAAATCGAATAAGGTAATGCATGAATATCGAACCAACTATGATCAAATACCAAGACTTTACATGTACCAATTTTGGTAAGGATTCAAAAATCACAAAAACTCAAAAGAAAATCAAACCGAATGTATGTATTGATAAGAAAAACAAACCATCGACACAACAAACGTACCATCGATGCAAGAGACACCTATTGAATAACACCAACCTATCACGGAACCTATAAATAAAAAGAATACGAAACCTTGACAAAAATCGATTTTTCCTCGCGAGATTATCTTTCCTAAAATGTATATCAGTTATTTTAAAACAGTAGAATCATATTAGTTAATAATGTAATCATTTTTAAAAAAAATATTTAAGTGAAATTTCATAAACTTATTTTAAATATAATCTTCATAAAAATCAAGGTTGATGCAATAAAAAGGAAATGTGTTGCATACATTATTTGTTGAATTCAATTTAAATAAGTTTCGACACTTATCAAATATCTCATTAAATACAAAATTCACTTCAACATTTATTAATATTTCAAATAAGGTTTTTCCTTAGTGTGTTACTAACAGGAACGCGTTCTATCTTTGACTGATATGTGAGAAATCACTATCCTTTTTATATCAAAATGGTCCTGTTAAATGATCAAATTGTGGCAAATTATGCTTGTATATTGTTTGTTTTTGTCATTTGTGATGTGTATGTACGGATATTAATATTTATCACCAAGAAAACGGACCCCAAAAACCGGGCAACAACGAAAACCACGAGTACGGATAGAGTGCACAAGGTCGGGGGGTTTCTGCAATAAGTCAAATGGTCAACCCGTGGTCAACCACAAAAGACAAAACATTGAAAATACCAATAAGAGTCCTTAATGTTAGAATCATTTTCACCCTAAGTCTTAAAATGAATAAACACGTAGTTCTTTAACACTTATGAACTATACGGTCGTTAGTTCATATATTATACTTAACCTTTTTTTCCCGAGCCAAATTAAATCCGATGGCCCATTTTCTTCTTTTTACCAAAAGCCAAGTCAACACACGTTTTTAACTCAGTCAATTGGTCAAACAAGTAAGAAGAAAAAGGGGCGGGATCAAGGATCACTATTTCACCAGTCTCACCAAATAACTGCACCAATTGTACCTGCCTTAATGAAATCTAACCCTTCTAGAAGGAAAAGCTGACAAGTTTTGACACCCAGGGATGACACGCTGGCAATCCCCAGCTATGTGACTGGATAATGGGGGCGTGGCACACAATCCAACGGTTCAAAATGATTGATCAAAAGTTGGTTATGAATGGATGATCATGATTAAAGCAATGGGAGCGTCCTGAAGACCCAGAACCTTCTCCACACACCTATAAATAGAAGGCTTCACTCACAGAGCAAAGTATCTAGGAGTATGATAGTTTAGAGTAGTGTAGATTAGCTTATTTCTAGCTTATTCATATTTTCTTAATGTAATTTTCTTTTAAAAGCATTGTAATCCTTTTCTTATTAATGAAATTGCATTTTTACTTTAAAATTGTGTTTTTACTTTTACGAAATTTGCTAAATAATATCTTAAGCTCTTAATAAGCTCTCTTTGTGTTAGGACTTATGAGAGTAAAGGTCAAAGTTCTGCCATGAAAAAGTCAAAGTACTGCTAAATGAAAGATCAAAATACTGTCTGCGTAGAAGTGAAAAGTCAAAGTACTGTCGTTATTATAGGAACTATAAAGTTTAAACGGTTGTTTTAGCATTTATCTTGTAACAGTTATTAGTGATAAGCATCAATTAGTATTTGTGTTATTCAGGGTTATGTTAGTAATTATCTTGTAACAGTTAGTTTAATGATTAGTATTGATTAGTGTTTATGTCATACAAGGACTGTACATCTACTAGAGGTTATCCTTATGTTTATAAAAGGATCTCTAGGAAGATATTAAGATATAGAAAAACACGAGTTAAGAATTATTAGTATTGTATTAGGGATCTGCAATTTAGGCAGATTCAAAAGGTTTATAAAAGAAATCGTTTGAGAAACTACTGTGTGTTCTTCATAAGTACTGCCAACTAGATTCCGCATAGTTGACAGTATATCAGTGTTTCATTAAGGAATAACGATCCTACAAGTGGTATCAGAGCTTGTGAAGAGACTCTGATTTAGAAGAACTTTTTATCAATCGAAACCTTTCTAAACTCATAAAAGATGTCTGAAACAGAACCTATCCCTCCCACCTCGTCAGTCACTGCACTTAGAATCCCTATAATCAAGAAAGGTGAATATGACCTGTGGTCCATGAAGATGCGACAGTATATCGCTATCACTGATCACATACTATGGGACATAATCACCAATGGAAACCAAACCACAACTGATCCTGCATCTCCCTCAGTATCTGCACCAAAGACTTCGCTTGCTGCAAACGCAAGAAGAAACAATGAGAAGGCCCTTAATATACTGCTTTCAGCTATACCTGATAGACATCATCTCAGCTTTCATGATGCTGTAGATGCAAGATCTTTATGGAAAGCCATAAAAGCAAGATTTGGAGGAAACGAAGCATCAAAGAACATGCAAAAGAATCTGTTGAAACAACAATTTGAAACATTTACTATTGGATCTAGGGAAGAACTAGATTCAGCATACGAAAGGTTTCAGCATATTCTTAGCATGCTTGAATTACATGATGCTACAGTGTCCATTGAAGATGCAAATTTAAAGTTTTTAAGAAGCCTACCATCTGTGTGGCATGTAGTGGCTACAATGATTCGGGGACAACCTGGTTTGGACGAGTTAGACTTTGATGATCTCTACAACAACTTAAAGGTGTATGAGCATGAATTGAAGGGTGCCTCAAATTCAAGTTCACCAAACATTGCCTTTCTGTCCACAGAGGTTAAGGGTAGTACTTTGAAGTAAAATACTGCTGAACCAACAAATATCCCAAAAGGATATACACAAGCTACCTCAAGCAAGGTGCCCACTGCTCCTAACTATGCTTCTCACTGCGAGCTCTTCAGATGAAGATCATAATGTATTCTTCGTTGTCTTTTCTTATCTCAAACAGAGGTCATCCATGCCTACAACTCAGATGATAGAAGACCTGCTTACAAATTGATGAACATGACTGAGCTAATGTGACAGAAATACAGGACGATAGGTGCAGGAAAAATAGGCATGATTAGAACGAGCTAAATAAGGAAGTTTATGAGGAAGACAGGAAGACCTATGTGGGATCTGTCTGTATACAGAAGCCAAAGAGGATGGGATCAACGTTTTGATCATCTACACATAATCAAAACACACATCTCTGTTTTAATTGAGCGCGAGCAGTAGAGGGTCATTTTGCTAGAGAGTGTCGTTCCTAAGTAATCTTAGAAAAACAGACAAATGGTCGTCAGGAAAAGAAGACTGTAGCTATAGTGAAGATTCAACTCAAAGCCTATCGTGTGCAACAGACAACAATGAATGACATTGACTAGACAAGTTGAATTTGATGCTGACACCAAAACGACTTTTGCACAATGGCACTGCGCGTGCGAGATGAAAAAGATGATTGTGTAACATGGAGATTTGGCGAGCAAGAACATGTGCATTTTGGACACAATGGACTTGTGAGCATTTGACTGGAAGCAGAATGAAGAGTGCGCGCGAGACAACCTAGTATCTCACTCTAGCTTAATGCTACAAACTTGAAGGTACCTTACTGTTCCAAATGTAGTATAGTATCTTATAATCCTGAGTGCTTACAAAACTATCCAAAAGCAAGAGATAATTTTCAAAGAGCTAGGACGGAAATTCAAGGATAATCAAGATGAGCTTAGAGACATTAGAAGGTCATACTTAAAAACACATGAAAAGAATTAATCATGCATGGGGTTGATTAAGTAGAACAAATGGAATATGACTTAAAGATACGAGATTTGAAACTAGAAGAAAAACAAAAGGAATTTAATCAGCCCTTAAAAGAACTAGAAGATTTCAAAGTAAAAACTTGAGAAAGGACAAATGCCTTCTGTACTTCAAAACGAATCCTAAACAAAAAAAGTTATGTGTCTGAATAAGTCATGTATAGGGTTTGGGATTGAGTCTAGCAATAGTAATAGGAAAGTGACATTTCTTCTGGATGAAACTTGATTGATTCTGCGTACGAAAAATTTCAAAAGAGAAAGGCTACAAAGCAGTACCTCACCTACAGGCCAAATTATTCCACCTAGGCGCAATGTCTCCTTACATGGGATAGATGAACTAGCCCATTAGGAAGTAAAGTTTTAATCAAGAGAAAACAAAATCTAGTCAATCCAGCAATTGATGGAAATAAAGTCCCATAATTGAAGATTGGGTTGATAGAGATGATGAAGAGAACTGATGTTTCAAGAAAGTCCCCAAAAGGAAACTGCGTTTAAACTCAAGAATAGTGAAAACATCTTTAAAAACAGGTCACCAAACAGTCAAAACAGGGTTGGTCAAGAATCTAGGATAAAGGGACTTGGGAACAAAGGGGGTAAATTATGTTTTGTATGTTACAGTCCTAATCACCTAATTAAGGATTGTAACCTACATGAAAGAACCTTCAAACACACCCAAACTCATAAACCTAAGGGAACACAGGGTTCAAGGGAAACAAGACCAGTTTGGAACAACATCCAAAGAGTGAACCATAGTAATTTCGTAAGAAACTCTAGGTACCCTCATCAAAGGAGATCCTTTATTCCATCAGCAGTACTTACAAGGGATGGGTTGATAAGTACTGCTAGACCAAAAATGACACAAACAGTACCTTCAAAAAGTACTGCTAAGGTGACTTATCAAGGTACTGCTAGATCTAGAGTACCACAGGCAGTACTTTCACGAAGTACTGATGGAAGTTATTATCCAAGGATGGATAATAGAAGACCTAGAATCTCAAGTTACTCACCATCATCGAGGTCCTCTACTACAAGGACTCCTCACAGACCATATAGACCCAAGAAAATTGTGAAATCTATCTGGGTAAAGAAAGGAAGTACTGTTGGATCCCAAGCAGTACTTCCACAAGGAAACGTCAAAAAGAGTGCAAATGATAAATCCAAAACAAATCATGGAGACTCAAAAAGGGAACTATCTAAGATCTGTGAATTATGGATAATGGATATTACACACTCAAGCAATTGAGTATTGTACCTCCATTAGGGGTATCCAATCATTATGACTTGGGTCCCTAAAAGAGTCTAATGCTTTGAAATTGTTTGTACAGGGCATCCATAAGAAGATCTCAAAGACTATGCTAATCATTGACAGTAGGATCTCTGGAAGTATGACAGGAGACAAGGACAAGCTGTCTGATTTTAAAGAGTTCAAGGGTGGTTATGTGGCTTTTGGAAATGACTCTAAAGGTGGAAGAATCTCAGGAAAAGGAACCATTAAGACATCATGCTTAGACTTTGAGAAAGTTAGCTATGTGGAGGAGCTCAAGTTTAATCTCTTATCTGTTTCTCAAATCTGTGATAAGAAGCACAAGTTCCACTAAAGATAAAGAATGTCTTATCCTATCTCCAAAGTTCAAGTTTGTTGATGAAGATCTGGTAATTCTTAGAGCTCCTAGAAAGAATGATGTCTACAGTCTGGATCTAAAGAACATTATTCCTTCTGGAGGAGTAACTTGTTTAGTTGCAAAGGCAACAAATGATGAAGTTGTTTTATGGCACAGAAGATTGGGGCATGTAAATCTCAAGAACATTAACAAGTTGGTTCAAGGCAATCTGGTTAAAGGTTTACCCTCCAAGACATTCAAGATTGATCATTCGTGTCTTGCATGTAACAAGGGGAAACAACACAGGGCTTCTTGCAAAAAGGTTAAAGAAAGAACTATCAGAGAACCTTTAGAATTGCTCCACATGGACTTATTTGGACCTGTTTCAGTAGAGAGTATAAACAAGAAAAATGGAACTGCTTGGTGGTCACTGATGACTGCATGCATATTCATGTAGGGTGTTTTTGTCTTGGGCATAACAAGGATGGGAGACATATGAGCTATGCGTTCATTAGATCTTGAATTGTGGGTGAGTGGAACAAACAGGCTAAGACATAAAGTAAATACCATCATCCGCATGTGTGATAAAATGGATACAGCGTGTCAAGAATGCAACATAACTCGCATGTATTTTGTCTAAAGAAAGGAATCAAGAGAGAATATAGCATTGCAAGGACTCCTCAGCAAAATGGTGTTGCAGAAAGAAAGAATAGGACTCTCATTGAAGCTGCTAGAACCATGCTAGCAGACTCACTTCTACCTATTCAATTTTGGGCTGAAGCAGTAAATACAGCTTGCTATGTGCTTAATAGAGTTTTGGTGACTAAACCTCAAATGAAGACCTCTTATGAAATTTTGATGGAAGATCTCCCAACATCATTTTCATGAGACATTTGGATGCTCTCTGACATAAACTGAATACTCTAGTTCAATTGGTAAATTTGAATGGCAAGTCCAAGAAGGCTACTTGCTGGGATATTCTAACTAGCAGCAAAGGTTTCAGAGTCTACAACAGGGTAACAAGAAAAGTACAGGAATGTCTTCATGTCAATTTTCTTGAGAATCAGGAGAATCAAAAAGGAAAAGGTCCTGATTGGATGTTTGATCTTGACCTTCTAACTCCTTCGATGAACTACATACCTGTTAGGAAAGAAAACTATGCTGATTCCGGAGCAAATTATCAACTTTTGATGGATGATGACGATTTAGATGAAACAACCCCCCTCCCCCCCCCTCCCCCCCCCCAGCAATTCATATGTTCATACAGCTCAGCCTAGCATCCAGATGAACTAACTGGCTTGCAAAAGAAGTTCCATTGTCCTCTGAAGAACAAGCTTTTACATGATGAGCTTATGAATTTGATGCATCAAGAATCTCTTGCCAAAGCTCATAATGATAATCAAAGGATTGCCCTTTGAAAAGGAAAAAGGAGAATATCTATTGCAAAGGGAAAAGAACATGTCAACAGTACTTTCATTCTAAGTACTGCTAATACACCTCCTCAAAGTACTGGCAATACACCTACAGACTCTGATGATGATATTCCAAAAGATGGTATTTTCCTCTCAAACTCTTTTGATGCTGAGGAAGGCCGGAAGTAGCTGACTCAACAACATGGATTCTACCATTGATGATCCTCTACTCCTCGCTTAGCATTCATAGATTAACCTCAAAGTCAAATTATTGGCAAAAAGTACTGCGAAGTTCAAACAAGAAAAAGCTTAAAGAAAGTACTTCTGACCAACACCAAGCTTGCAATCTTTCATATACAAGCAAAACAAACTAATCACAAAGATCACAAACATTCTTTTTGCGTGCTTCTTATCTCAATAGGAACCCAAGAGAAGTCTCTTAAAAAAACAAGCTTTAGCAGATGAAAGTTGGGCTGAAGCGATGCAAGAAGAACTTCTTCAATTTCAGCTGCAAGAGGTATGGGTGTTGTGTGACCACATAAGGCAGAGGGTGATTGGAACTAAATGGGTTTTAGAAACAAGAGAGATGAACGGGGTACTGTATCAAGAACAAAGCACGCCCAGTTTGCACAAGGTACAGACAAAAGAAGGTGGTGGATTATGATGATGTGTTGCACAGTTGCCATAATTGAAGCAATCAGCTCTCTTTTTGGCATTTGCATCTTCATGGCTTCATTGTCAATCAGAATGGATGTCAAGAGTGCAACCTTATATCGGCAACATCACAGAAGAAGAGTATTCAAACAGCTCCAGGTTTAAGATCCTGCTTCATCCAAACAAGGTCTACAGAGTTGTCAAGCACTTTATAGCAGCATCAAGTCCCCAAGAGCATGGTATGAAAGACTTTCCACTTTCCTTTGAAACATGGATATAGGAGAGGTGGCCTTATTGAGATAAAACTCTGGTTATTATTAAGAAGGATAGAAGAAATATCATGTGGTACAGGTATATGTATGATGAAATTCATCTTGATCCACCAAGTCTACTATGGTTAAGGATTTTGAAGAACATATGCAAAAAGAGTTTCAAGATAGTTCCATGGGTGAACTCACCTACTTTTAGGGCTTCATAGTCAAGCAATCTAATGTGGTAATTTTTTCTAAGTCAAGACAAATATGTAAAGAATATTCTCAACAAGTTTGGACTTAGAACCATTAAGCCACATCCACCCCCCATTGAAGCTCATAAAATCTCTAGGAAAAAGATGAAGAAGGTGAAGATGTTGATGTACATCTTTATAGGTCTATGATTGGGTGTCTCATGTACTTAACTGCTTTAAGACCAGACATAATGTTTGCTGTTTGTCTGTGTGCAAGATTTCAAGTCACTCCAAAGGTTTCTCATCTACATGCTGTCAAAAGGATCTTTAGGTACCTCAAACATCAACCTAAATTGGGTTTATGGTATCCTAAGGACTCTCCTTTTCACTTAGAAGCGTTTTCCGATAGTGACTATGCTGGGGACAATCATGAAAGAAAGAACACTTTCAGGAGGATGCAATTATCTTGGAAGAAGACTGGTCTCTTGGCAATGCAAATAAACAAACAATGTGGCTATCTCCTCCTACAGGAAGGCAGAATATGTACAGCTAGCAAGTTGTTGTGCTCAGGTACCTTTGGATGGCAAAATCAACTACTGATATATGGATTTTAACTTCATGGAACACTGAAATCCATATAGCCAAATGAAGAGGCACCAATTTGCAATGTTGAAGAATCCTGTTTTTCACCTCAAAGACCAAGCATAATTCAGATTCGACTTCACTTCATTCGAATTTTTATGAAAGCAAAGGCTCATTTAATGTAGCAAGGGTTCATACGATGACATGTAGCAGATTTACACACCAAAGGTATTGACTTGGCAAGATTTAACTTTTTGGTGGTAACACTTGGGATGATGAACCCATAGCTATCTTGAGGGGAGGATCACATATAAAGTACGGTAATCCAAGTAAAGTACTATTTGGTATAATGATTTATGAAGCACTCTAGCTACATTGAGGGAGGATATGAATGATTTTTCAGAGTTTTGATGCGATAGTTTGCAAGGTGAAAGGGTTGCGTTGCACATTTTGAGTTTGGCCTCTTTTTAGTTGAAAGTACTGCTTAGCCAACCAAAGTAGCCGCTTTCTTAGAAAGTAACTGCTTAGACAACCAAAGTATCTGTTCTAACGTTCGGTCAACGGTCAAACGTACGTTTTTGCGCTAAAAACGTATTTACAACGGTAACTTCATAGTTATCCAACACAACCTATAAATACTCAACTGAATTGCATTTTTTTTCTCACTTTATCTCTTTTCATACATACTTTTTTAAATTACAACCTCCGACGCACATTAATTTCCCTTCAAATGGCAAACATTCGCACTTGTAACAAACACAACATGATTGCGTGTGTGGAAAAGACGGCGCAGAATGCTGATTTTTATCAAATCATCGACTTTCTCACTGGCTGCTCCATTAACTACTCTTTGTTGGTTGATCCTGATCTCATCGGTCCTTGGCTTCAACAATTTTGGGCTACCGCTTCTCTCAAAGTGATCAATGACGTACCTCACATCCGCGCCAAGGTAGCTGGCAAGAAGATTTTGATTTCTGAAGCAACCATTCGAGCTGACCTACTCTTTGATGATGAAAATGGAGTTGATTGCTTTCCTAAGCAAGTTATTTGGGACTTGCTCAGAGATATTGGCTACGAGGGTAACTTAGCACAACTCACTTTCTCTAAACCTCTATTTAGCCCACAGTGGAAGTATTTAGTTCATGTCTTACTCCACTGTTTAAGTCCTAAGAGCACTTCATGGGAACAATTTGGGACAAACATTGCCTCTGCTCTTGTAGGTCTAGCCACAAACCAAAAGTTTAATTTCTCCTTGATGATTCTAACTGGGATGCTAGGACATATTTCAAATGGTACACCTTTTCTTATGTATCCTAGGTTCGTTCAATTGTTTTTGAACAAGCAGTTAGAGGGAGCAGCCAAGGACTTTATACCATCCGTTTCACTTCCTTCTAAGGTTTTTACCTTCATGAGGAAGCATAGTACTAAGTTCTCGTGTAGGATTACACCTTTGACTCCATCTATGTTAGAGGTAGTCACAGCATTGGCAGCGGAGGAAGAACATAGTACTAGTCCTCATTCTAGGGCTGCAAGTTCTGCAAGGGATGCTCAAGGCACTCCAACTCAAAGTGCTGCTCATTCTCAACGTACTGCTTCAGTACAAGGTACTGCTTCCTTCCATGGTACTGCTACACCACATGATTCTGATGCAGTTCAAGGTACTGATACTTACAGGTACTTAGCTGCATATCAGGTACTGCTCTATTCCTAAATCTCCCAATGATTATACTCCCACAGATGCGTCTCAAACATCTGGAGGAGATGAGGGACTTTTAGATATATATGCTTTGAACAGGGAAGTTAAGAGACTCAAGAGGCAAACTCTTTCTCAAGCTAAACAAATAATCAAGCTCAAAGCCAAGCTCAAGAAACTGTCCAAATCGCCAGCCATGGACCTAGCATCATGCTTTTTGGCAGAGAATCAAACCTTAAGAAGCAAAAGAGACGAAGAAAGAAGCATAAGAAAAAAATGTCTTCAGTCAAATTGGGGAGGAATAAGGATGAAGGTACTTTGTCTGAAGAGCACTATGTTCAAGAAGAAGATTCACACATCCTTTCCTTATATGATATTTTGATAAAGATGCTGCTGTTACTCCTGATTTGGAAAGAAAAAGTGATGAGACTGAAGAAGTTAATATTGAGGAGAAAGAAGCTTCTAATGTAAAGAGTGGAGAAACAGAAGAACTGGATTTGGAGACAACTCAAAGTACTGCTAGACAGGGTACTATTACTCCAAGGACCCTAAATTTTGAAGATGAAGCAGGTCCTTCAAGCCCACTCCGTCCACTTCAAGTTATGGAATCTGAAGAACAACTTAAAGTTGCTGAAGTTCTTGTTGCTATTTCTAGACCAAGAGGTTTGAGCATTCCTGGTCCCATACAATCTCAATCTCAACCTCAACAACCATCTCAAGCTACTGACCCGAAAGATAAAGGCAAAGGGATCTTGGTAGAAGAACCCAAAAAGAAGAAATTAACTCTTTCAACCAAATAAGAGCATTGGAGACTACAAATGATGAGGGAGGTAGCTAAAAAAAGTTCAAGCTGAATGAACGCAGAAGAAGAAAGAAAAAGTTTTGAAAATTGAAAGAAAACAAAGCCAAAAGACCATCTTATGAGGAACCTACTGCTCTTGCTCAAAGAAAGAAATTAAAATGATGAATTTCTAAAAGGTCAAGGAACCAAAAGTTGCAAAAATTAAGTATCCCAGAATGAAGGAATTGTATGAAAAGTTCAAGCATCTATTAAAGACTCCCTTCAAAACTTCTATTCCAATGGATTCAGATGAAAAAAGGGAGATGTTGAAGGACAAGAAGCAAAAGACTCTTAGAGAAAAGGAAAGCTACAATTGCTGAAGAACGCCATCAAAGAAGCCTAATTTGAGAACAGAAACAATTGATGAGCTTAGAAACTATCTTAGGGTTGTAGACTTTGAAAAGAATGCACAAGATAGAGAGTCATTAGAAGGAATCTCCATGATTACAGAGCTCCAAGTTATTGATTCACCTGATGGAGAGTATCTCATCATTCACAGAGCAAATAATCACTTCAGGGCTTTTGATACTTTATAGGAGATACTGCCTGTCTAGATAGACCAAGATTTTATATCACCAATATCGAGTTGTTGAAGACTATTATGAGCACATTCCTCCAACCGGCTTAGGTTTGATGCTTCTAGGTGATCTAACCATTATTTGGGAGACGGCTGAATCAAGTGATGATGACTTCTGGAAGGATCAAGAAGAATGGGAAATCATAAGATGGAGGTTTCATGAATCTTCAGGAGTGCATACACTAGAGATAGAAGATGGCACTATGATTCACATGCTGGCTGAAAGAAGATATCCTCTATCAAGAGAGTTGATGATAAGGATGCTAGATCATGGCATGGAAGTTGAAGATGAGACTGAGACAGCCATTACTTTGATACATCTGTTCATCTTGTGGACAACTGAAGATGGTGACAATTCTTAAACAACTGGTATGATTTATCAAAATTTTCTGATTATATATAATCTTACTTTGATAAACAGACTTGAACTGTGAACAATCAGTACTTTTGTTTTAAATCTGCTAGTTTAAAACAAACAGTACCTTGTTGAAAGTACTGTTAGTTAAAAAGTTGTTTTTGAAATATTGTGAAGATTTGAGTGTGCAAAAAGGTTTAAGGCACAAATATTTGAACATCAAACTGTTTTAAGGGATTGAGTGTTGGTTAACCACCACACAGCAAATGGTAATCAATTCACCAATGTCTTACAAACATAAGAATTGACTAGTCCAAATCAAACAGTTTTGGTAAAGACATCTCAAATCTGTTGATGGTTGACAATTTACCAAAAATTGTATGGTGATCAATACACCATGGTATTACACTGAATTATTGGCTACTCCAAAGCAAACGGCTTTTTGGTAAAGAGAACTCAAATCCGTTGATAGCTTTAATAGTTTGCTCAAAACTATATGGTCCTCAACTCACCAATGTTTATACTGAGAGTTGGAGCTAGTCCTGAGCAAACGGCTACAGGTAAAGACTAATCAAATCCGTTTATGGTTATAATGACTTACCAAAAGTCATATAGTATTCAACACACTATGATTCATGTTCTGAGTGTTGAAGTGGTTTTCAGTTCACCATGGATTATTACCTTTTCTAGGTACCAAAGAAACTGAGTCTACCCAAGGTAAATGCTACTTGTGTAAAAGGCTCCATAAAAACCATTTGCGTTGACTGAGAAGACATGTTGCTGAGAAGAACAATCTGTTTGAGGCAAAGACAAAGATTTTTGAAGAAATGTTATGTTCAAAGATAAGAGGTTTCATTTCAAGATACTCAAACAGATTGTGTACAAGATACTGCTCAAAGGAAAAAGTTTAAAAGATTAAAGGCTAGTACTGCTTTCAAGTCAAAACAGACTGATGCTGAACAAAGAAGACCAACTATCAAGAAACTTGAAGTCAAGCAATGTAGAAAACTAAGTTAGGGGAGGATTGTTGGGAAAAACAAGTCAATCGGTCAACGTACTGCTAAGCAAAAGGTCAACGTACTGCTAAGCAAAAGGTCAAAGTACTGCTAAGTAGAAAGTCAAGGTACTGCCAGTCAAAGATCGAAGTACTGCCGTGGATAAAGGAATCTTAAAGGATTATCATTTAAATGGTTATGTTAGTAATTATCTTGTAACAGTTAGTTTAATGATTAGTATTGATTAGTGTTTATGTCATACAAGGACTGTACATCTACTAGAGGTTATCCTTATGTTTATAAAAGGACTCTAGAAGATATTAAGTGATATAAGAAAAACACGAGTTAAAATTATAGTATGGTTTAGGGATCTGCAATTTAGGCAGATTCTAAAGGTTTATAATAGAAATCTTTTGAGAGACTATTGTGTGTTCCTTAGTACAGACCCAACTATATTCCGTGCATAGATTGACAGTATATTAGTGTATCAATAAAGGAATATCGATCCTACACTATGGCTCAAGTTCGAAAACTCTCTCCTGAACAGCTTCAAGAAGAGTTTGATAAGATTCAAAGAGCTGTTGCATTCACAAGGGGTCTGAAAAGAGATGGTAGTCCAATGACTACTGCCTTTTCAAAGAAACTCAAGACTGGTGATGTTGAAGTAGACGTTGAAGCTCCTTCTCACGGTGTTCCACAGGAAGTAGAAGTTGAAGCTCCTTCTCAAGATGTTTCACGAGAGAAAGTTGATGCTCCTTCTCATTCTCAGAATTATTCAGAACTCAAGTGATAGTTCCGTCTCAGGAAGCTACAGTAGAGGATGTTCCTAAAGCATAAAAAACTGCCTCCTCACTCAAGAAGGTTGGTTCCAAAAAGAAGCTATTAGGCAGAAAAGGTGTTCATACTTCTCAATCTACCATTCTAATTAAAGAAGGAGATCCTGACGCTGAACACAAATTGTGCATTAAGTATGCTTCTGATGAGGATTTTGCTTCTGATTGTGATACACCTGTTCATTTATATGCTGTTGTTGACTGGGAGTTATTGCCTACGGGGTTAGGATCGATCAATGCCATCTACAGACTAGACAACTCTCGCAAGTACTTCACAAGCCTTAGGGAAATCCTTCACTTGGTCACTAGAGCAGACTTGATGACGATTTATGGCCGCGTGATGACGTTTTATCAAGATAAGAAAGCTGAGGGAGTTGGTCTTGTTCTTTGGGGAGATCTTAAGATTTTGATGGATTCACCTGAAGTGAATGATGGTAGTGATTTTTGGAAGAACCAACACACCTGGAGTATTCAAAACTGGAAGCTATATTCTTTTTCTGGTGTTCATGTGTTGGAGACAGTTAGTGGACTGGTTATACATATGTTTGTGGACAAGAAGTATCCCCTCACTATAAACCTTATCGAAAGGATGCTCGATCATCAGCTGGAGATTTGTCACGGAACAGTGGGTAATGAACTTACCACTGCGGTTCAGTTGATTGCCTTTCTCAAGAAACAAATTTCTGATTCCAAGCGTCCTAAGGTTCATGAATGGTACTGTTAAGTTTATTATATATCATAAATCTTTTTGCTATTTAAAATATATTTTTGATATATAAAGTTTTTATGTAGAACCTCTATACTTATTAGCTTTTGCACAGTGTGCCATAAACATTTTTGAGTGTGCACCAAGTTTTGGATATGGAAACAGTTTTTGGCATGCTGCTTGGTTTTATTGCAACACATTTTGAACAAAAAGAGAAATTTTCAGGGTTTGGGTGTTGGTTAACCACCACACAACAAATGGTGTTCAACTCACCATGTCTCACAGACAAGAAAGAGTTGATTCACCATGAGGGTACGGCTCTGGTGTGATTCTCAAATCCGTTGATAGCTTTAATAGTTTGCTCAAAACTATAGGGTATTTAACTCACCCATGCTTCTTTTGCTGAGAGTTGAAATGGTCATCAATCCACCATGGATAATGCCCTTATTGGGAACCAAAGGATTGGCTAGTCCAAACGCAAACGGCTTTTGGTAAAGACTTAACAAATCCGTTGATAGCTGACAATTTGCTAAAAATTGTAGGGTAATCAACTCACCTTGTTATCACAACAAAGAGTTGGCTAGTCCTGAGCAAACGGCTACAGGTAAAGACATATAAAATCCGTTTATGGCTGTGATGATTTGCCAAAAATCATTAGGGTATTCCAATTCACCATTGATTCATGTTCTAAGAGTTGGACTGGTTACTAATTCACCAGGGTGATGTCATGATTCCACCAAAGAATTAGCTAGCCCAAGAGTGAGTAGCTACTTGGTAAAGGCTTATCAAATCTACTCATGTAGCTGAGGTGGTTCCAAAGTCTGTTGCTGGTTCAAGTTTTCCTGCTGCTTCTTCAACGTTGCTGCCTTTTGATGTTCAAGTTCAACAAGACTTTTGATGTTCGGTTCCAAGGCTATGAAGACCAATCTGCTTGACACAAGATCTGCTCAATGTTCAATGCTCATCATCATTAGTCTCTTGAAGGTGTTTGTATGAAGAAATACAGATATGTACAGAAGTTTCATGTGTTTAAGTCAAGACTCAAGCAGATTGGATGTTGCTGTAAAGTTCATATTTCAATCCTCAAGGTTCAAGTTTGAAGATCTATCTAGAAACTAGAAATTAACTTAGTTAAATTCCAGTTTAGGGGAGGATTGTTAGGAATATTTGTAATACTTAGTTTCTACTAGTAGGTATGTAGTTCCTACTGGTAGAGTAGTAGTTCCTACTGGCAGGTATGTAGTTCCTGCTGGTAAGGTTATTATCATAGTTAGTCCTGGTAGAGTCAAATAGTTATTCCAGGATAAGATTTTAGTTAGTTAGAGATGAGGATATGCATGAGCTAAATAAGGAAGATATTCATGCATATCAATCTCACGCGTTTTTAGTAAATGCTGATTAGGGTTTCTCCACTATAAAGAGAACCTACGGCTTAGGGAAATCGACAGATCCAGAAAACATATTTCTCCTTGTTAATTAATAGAAATCCATAGAAGGATCTTTTAGTTTTATTAGTCATGTTCTTCTTATTAGTTGTGTCTATATTCCGCATAGACATTAGCTTTCTTAAGCAAGAGTCTCTCTTGTGATTAGCTTGTGATTACATAGGTTAATCACCATCCTTAACAGGTAGTAAAGATCTATCTAGAGTGGGATCCAACATTCTAAGAAAAATTATGATGACTCTTTGGTAAAAGAACAAGTATCAAAAGACATAAGTAGCTTTCTTGAGTCTTCACTTCATGTTAATAAAGAAATTGTTTTTCCTGTTGATAAAAAGGTAGAGTTTGTTAAACCTAAAAATCATGAAAACCCAGTTAAAAAGTCAGTTAGGTATGCTAAGATGTATAGATCACAAACTCCTAGGGGGAATCAAAGAAATTGGAATGGATAGAAGTCTAATCAAATAGGAAGTGATTTTGGGATTTATAACAAAGCTTGCTTTATTTGTGGGAGTTTTGATCATGTGCAGGCTCATTGTAAAAACCAGCAAAGGGAAAGGATGGTATATGGGAATAATTATAACAAGGTGAACTACAACTATACTACCAAAAGGACTCACCCTAATTCTCAAAGGAACATGGTTCCAAGAGCAGTTTTAATGAAAACTGGCCTAAAACCATTTAATACTGCCAAGATAATTAATACTGTTCATCCTAAATCTATAGTTTTTAGTGCTAAACCAATGCCACATTTTTCAAAAATAGCACAATCAACTATAAGAAGGCCCTTTCAACCAAAAATAGTATTAACCAACAAAAGGTTTACCCAAAAAGTTAATACTGCCAAGGCACAAGCAGTTAATACTGCTAGGCCAAAAGCAGTTAAAACTGGTAGGCCAAATTTTGTAGTTGTTAATGCTGTTAGGGTTAATCAGGCAAATGTTGCAAAGGCCTCAGCATGTTGGGTTTAGAGACCTACCAAACCTCATAGTGCATCAATCACCTTGAAGAAACATAATTACATTGACGCACGAGGCAGATCTAAGTCAGTGATGGCTTGAGTCCCCAAAGGAATCTAATTTCTTTATTTATATATGCAGGGAAAGCCACAACAGGATGACATAGGATTTGTTGACAGTGGATGGTCAAGGCACATGACTGGGAACATAGCTTATCTCTCATATTTCAAGGAATTTGATGGAGGTTATGTTACATTTAGGGGAGGCTACTTATGTCAATATGCAGTCAAACATGGATGAAAGGACATGTAATATCAAAAGTGGTTTAAAAAGAATAAAAAACATCTAGGCATGTCAAAAGAGGCTGGGACACCAAGATACCTCAGTCTAGTGGTCCCCCTGTAAAGGTTGGTGATGAGGCTGTCCATAAGGAGTTGGGTAACAGAATGGAAAGGGATGCCACTACTGCTTCTAGCTTAGAAGCAGAGTAGGACAGTGGTAATATCAATATGACCCAATCCATGGCAATACTTAATGGATCAAGTCCTTAGGGAAATTGGTTTAGGTAGTGGTCCCAGGTGCCAAGATACCATATTAGGAGGTGTAGATGCTCAAACTAGGTTTGAGACTACATCTAAATAGTCTAATGATCCACTTCTCTCAAGAGGTTACACACTTAGAAGTGGGGAGGACAGTCTGACACTATTGGAATTGATGGCAAATTGTACAAAATTGTCTGAATTGGTGAGAAAAAAATAGAGAGATTAAATGTGCTGAAAAACAGAAAGAGAGTTGTGTGATAAAAACAGAAAGAGTAAATTGGTGAGCAAAAAGAATTGAGAGATATTGTGTGAGCATAAAACAGAAAGAGAGATTGTGAGAGTCAATATTTGGTAATGGTACTGGTATCTCAATGTTAGTACTACTGGGCATTACTTAGTACTGTTGGGCATTACTTAGTACTGATAGTCATATTTTAGTACTGC
This sequence comes from Tanacetum coccineum, assembly GCA_026074375.1. Lineage (NCBI taxonomy): Eukaryota > Viridiplantae > Streptophyta > Magnoliopsida > Asterales > Asteraceae > Tanacetum > Tanacetum coccineum. Next base: position 5,033 of record BQNB010013397.1, on the reverse strand, counting down.
TGGGCTTAGAGTTAGTAATGCTAGGCTAATATTAGTACTGTTGGGTGACCGTTAGTACAGTTTGAGCCATAACAGAATTTCCTTCTCTAAATATATCTGTTGTGAAATGTCTGCCAACAACTTCGTCTATAGGTTTGACTAATTGGAGAATTCATGATCTTTCTATATAAACATAAGATTTCTTCAAGATAAGTACAAATCTTTTTCAGTCGTCCAATTAAAAACCTTAAAAACTCTCTCATATCTCAATTCCCTCTACAAAACACTTATACTCTCTCCTATGATCATATCCCAGAACCTTAATTAACTTTATCTTCATCTAATTGCGAATTTAGAATTTTGCGATAAACACAACTTGGTTGCATACTTAGAGAAGTCAGAAGGAGGTGAGAGGTTTCATGAAATCATTGATTTTCTCTTTGCAAGTCACATCCGCTATGCCCTCAGTGCAAGTCCAACCATTTATACTTCTCTTATTGAACAATTTTGGAAAACTTCTACTTTATGCACAATTGATGATGGAGTATTGGGTATTACAGCAACCATTGATAGAAAGGTCAAGATAACAGTTTCAGAGGGCTCCATTAGAAGGCATCTCAAGCTTGAAGATTCTTAAGGCATTCCCTCTTTCCCTACTGCAGAAATCTTTGAGCAATTGGCTCTTATGGGGTATGTAACTACTTTTGATAGTCTTACTTTTTAAAAGGGACACTTTTCCCCTCAGTGGAAGTTCTTCATTCATACCATACTTCACTGCTTAAGTCCTAAGAAGACTAGCAACATAGCTACTGCTATCATATGCCTGGAAATAAACAGGACTTTTAACTTTTCAAAATTCATTTTTGATGCCATGGTAAAGAATTTGGATAGCACACACAAGTTTTTGATGTATCCTCGATTCATACAAATCTTTTTGAACAAACACCAAAGACTTCTTTTCCCTCATACAAGAACCTATCCCACTCCTTCCCTTACACATAAATTGTTCAGCAACATAAAGAGAGTCTCCATATTTTGGGGTGATTACTCTATTGTTTGACACAATGCTAGTTCAGCATCAGGGTGAAGAACCATCTATCCAAACCACTCCTAAGATACCCCCTTCCAAAATAACATCGTCACCATCCTTATCATCCCATCACACATTAATCAGTACCCCCATCACACCTACTAAGGAGGCTGCTCCAATGCCCCATGAATCACCTCTCCATAGTGTTCACTCACTTAGACGTGATGAGGGCAGTATGAAACAACATGAATTGATGGATTTGGTTACTAAGTTGACAGATAGAATTGGAGTTTTGAAGCAAGACTTGCAGCAGACAAAGAAGACTTATAGTACTGCTCTTACAAGACTTATCTTAAGAGTGAAAAGTTGGAGAAAAATGTCAAGACATGCAAAGCTAGGAGAAGGGCTAGGATTGTTATTTCAAAGGATGAAGATGCTGCAGAGGATTCTTCCAAACAGGGGAGGAAGATCTCTGATATTGATACAGATCCCACAATCTCATTGGTATAACCTTAGCAAGACATGAAATATGATTTTGATGCTACTGCCAGTATACCTGTTACCACTGCTGGGTTGGAGATTAGTACTGCTAATATAGCAGTTAGTACTGCTGATGCAGCAGTTACCACTGCTAGTGCTTCCATTAGTATTGTTAGCCCTCCAAGAGTTTCTACTGCTGAAGACATTAGTGGTGCTGAAACACTAGTCTATATTAGGAGGAGTGCATCAAAAGCAAAGGATAAAGGAAAAGCCATTATGTAAGAATCTGAGCCACCAAAGAAAATTAAGAAAAGGGTTCAAGTTCAAATGATCATTGATGAAGAATTAGCTAAGAAGGTGTTTAAGGAAGAACAAGCTAGATTCAATGCTGAACAAGAAGCTAAGTTCAAGGCAGAACAAGAACAAGAGAAGTTTGACTTTGAAATAGCTTTAAAATTACAAAGGCGGTTGGATGAAAGAGAAGAAGTTGTAGCTAAAGAAGCTCATGATATTGATTGGAGTGATCCTTCTGTGTTAAGATACCATGCTCTTCATAATAGACCTTTCTCTGTAGCTGACGTCATGAAGAACATGTGTATGAATTTGAAGAATTAGGGAGGATACAAGCTGAGTCATTTCAAAGGAATGAAATATGAAGATAGTAGACCTATATTTGAAAGAGTATGGGATCAAAATCAGGCTTTTGTACCCATGGATTTTGAAAAGGAAAAAGGTAGTGAAAAGAAAACTAGAGGAAGAAGAAAGAAATCACTTGCTAGGAAAAGAGTAAAAGAAACTCTTAGTTAAGAAAGTGCTAAGAAACAGAAGTTAGAAGATGATGCTGAGAAAGAAGAACTTCAAGTTTACTTAAACATTGTTCTAGAAGAAGAAAGTCTTAATGTTGAATCATTAGCAACAAAGTATCTAATAGTTGACTAGGAGATACAGATTCTAGCAAATGATAAATACTATTATCAAATCAAAAGAGCAGATGGAAGCGTTAAACATTACAAGATATTTAGTGCAATGCTTTATGATTTTGATAGGCAAGATATGCTAGAATTATACAGATTGGTCAAGGATAGATTTTAGACAGCAAGTCTAGAAGGTTATGACTTATTGCTTTGGGGAGATATGAAGACATTGATTAAACCAAATGAAGAAGATGAAATATAGAGAAATCAACAAGACTGAAATCTAATAAATTGTAAGTTACATAATTTTTGTAGAGTTCATGTACTTTTAATGGATACTGGTTTAGTGATTCACATGATGGTTGAAAAGAAATATCCTCTATCATAAGATACTCTGTCAAAAATGTTAAGTAGAAGGCTTAAAGTAGATCATCAAAGTAAAATGTATTATGAGCTCATGAGGTTTGTCAAGTCACAAGTACTGTAGTAGAAGAGTGTTTGGAAGCATCCTCAGCAGACCAGACTAGTAGATTTGATTCAGAAGAAACTTGAGATTTGAAGGTAAATCACAAGTTTAGGGGAGGATTGTTGGGAATAAATCTTCAACTTCTAGTTCAAGAACTTAGTACTGCTTAGCATATAACTACCAGTACTAACTGGTTAGTACTGCCAAAAGAAAGTTAGTACTGCTAGTACTAACTTAATATTGCTAGAAGACATAGTACTGTTGCATGAAGAATACAACTGCCAGAAGATCAAAGATGTATGAAGTGATATGTATGGAATGATTTAATGTATATCTTATATATTTAGAAGATACGTAGATATCTTATATAAGTTTAAAAGATTCTTAGTTATCTTGTAAAGGACTCCTTGTGTATAAAAAGAGATCCTAGGTTTTGGTTGTAAACACATCTCGATAGACACATTCATAGCTTCAAGGTTGTAAACCCTAGTACTAGTGAAGAGTACTCGTATTATTTATCATAATAATATTTAAGCTTTTTGGTTAATATTCATTGTTCATTCTACTGCATCATTGTTACGATTCCATTGCTTTACTTCTAAATACTAAAGAGTAGATTCCGCATACTCTTAGTATCAACCAAGTTTCTAAGCATAGTTGTGTTGAATCTATTCAATACAACTAACCCTTTACAAGGTTTGCAAGATCTAGCAAGGATTAACATTGTGTTATTTGCCATCCTTAATATTTGGTAAACCAAAACTCAGGCCAGTCTCTCAGGCTAAAACCCCCCCTTTTTATGTTAGTTTAGGTTTAACATAGAATAACATAGCATAATATAGAATAGAAATAGCATAGTTTGACTAAAATACTGATAGCAAAACCACCAATATAAAAATCTAAAGCCCACCAATCCACAAAATGGAACCCCCCACCCACACCCGTACTCAAACTCATGATCCCCCCCCCCCCTCCCCCAACTGCAGCCCACACCCTCCTGCGCCCCCCCCCCCCGCCATCGCTCCCGACCCGCCCACCCGAAAACATAACTGAAACTTGAAAGCCCCCTCTCCAACCCCCATCGCCCCCACCCCTCCACTCCCAACCCCCAAAAAATCCCACCACACCCCCCCTCACGCAACCGACAACCGCCCGGTGTCACCGGGTGGGGGACGACAAACGCGCATCGGGCACGCAAAAAACGATTTATCAATCCGCCCCAGCGCCACGCACCAAACCCCCTGGCCCCCTCCCCCCACCCCAAGCACTACGGGTCAACTTACATGGAGAAGAGAAGAGAGTAACGCGGATCATAGAGAGACTTCCACAGAAGTTAAATAACCTTAAAAAAATACCAACTAGACTCCATCAAGGGTCAGGTGCACCAAAAGACCTTAGTAGATGGTAATATAAGAGCACACAACCCAGATGGAACTAAAACCGATCTATAAGTGGGGTGGAAAAGGTATAGGGAAGGGCTTACTAAAACCACAATGCACCACGCGTGTACACGGCCTGTGAATCTTCTCCTTCAACCAAAAAAAATACAACAAACCACAAAACACTCCCGGTTCCCCCCAGTACCCAACCTGAAAACTCTCACAAATTAAAAGAAGCAAGACCCAGAGGTTATTATCGTTCTCTAGGGGAATAGGTTAGGAAGGCTCGAACATAATATAACAGAGGTCTAAGGGTTGAGAGAAGATTATTTTTGTATTTTATATTTTATAGAAAGCAAGTAAAATTCAGGTTTTAGAGATTTGGGTTTGGTTTTAACTAACTAAACTAATAATTAATCTAAACTACTTTGGTAAAAACTATATAGCAAACAAACATATTTACTTAATCATATACTACTCCTCAGTTTGCTTCTCCTAATCCTATTACTTTGTCACACTTGTGATGATCCGTGTAAGTATTTCCTTAGTCATCAACGAATTACACGAAAACGTCGTCTATGTAATATTCTGTTAAGGCAACGCACAAGCAAGGTAGTATGAAGACTATTACAAGGCCTATAAGAGTACATTACATGCATTAAAACACTTAAGAGTGATCAACCATATTAGGGGTAAGGTAGTATGAAGACTGTTACCGATGGTATCCTTTCTACGCACTCGCGTTTCCTTAGACGTCTATGTCAATTTAATATTTTATGGCTAGT
>BQNB010013396.1:1847-77245 GCA_026074375.1 Tanacetum coccineum | reverse complement strand
TTGGTTATTTATTTAAGACTTCCGCTGTTTATGCGTGTGTTATGATTGTGTATGCCTTTGATGTCACACCATATTTGTAATACTTCTATCCTTTTGGGTCAGGGCGTTACATTAGAAATCCTTCTTAATCAATTAGAACAAGACGTCAATTAGAAACAGATGGCGAGATGTGTATGTTCGCACTCACCGTGAGTCGAACCGAACCTAATAACATCAAAGAAGCCATAGCTGATTCTGCATGGATTGAAGCAATGCAGGAAGAACTTCACCAGTTTGATCAATTGCTATCTTGTGGAAACATTTTTCTCCCCATGTAATTTTTCATGTCACAAATTTTAATCAATTGGTATTTCAAATACTAAGAGATTTATTATTTTAAATAAGGGGAGAAAATATGATATACAAGAATGTGTTTTTTAAGACTCTAAGTGTAACTCTTTCCTTCATGTGCATAACAATTTCGAATCTCGAAGCACATGTGTAGGGTGAGTATTTCAAAATGTTTGTATCAAAGGTTTTAGGGTTCGATCTCTATACCAAACAACCAATTAACTCACGACGTGGATGAAGTCATAAGGTGGTTAAGGTTAGGTATAAGTCCTATGATTCAACCAGAACTGGAGGGATCTACCTATGGACATTCCATAGTTAGATTACAAGTCCTTAGGTATGATTGGAGAAGAATGAGAATAATGGAATAATGCCGACTAAGATTGTTCTAGCAATGGAACAATCATGACAAGGTGTTAGTGATGACATCTTGGTAAGCATTAAAGGTGTTGAAGGATTAAAAAGAAATGTATGGATAAAGGGTAAAAAGAAAGAAGCCCTCCATAAAACTAAGGCATAAACCGAGTTAATACATAATCTATCAAAATCACAAAGATGATTGTTGGTATTGAAAAAGCCGTCATGGACCCAGTGATGCAATGCATAACCCTTCCTAAGCATCCAAGTTTCTCTTAAAAGAGAACTGTCTCATTTTTTATGGAGATACACACGTTATCTATTGACACCTCACTCTGAGATTGTTGATATTGAATAGGTGGCAGTCAGCTCTAGTCTCCGATTACTAAAACCAAAATGCACAAATTGAGTCTAGAGCCAGAAGAGATCATCATTATAAATCTCATTAGGACACAATCCATGTATAAAACTTGTTGTTCACCCTTAAAAAACATTTGGTATCAAAGAGTCCTACGCATTATCCTTGAGATCTTGCCAGAACATTCAGAGTGATACTATTTAGTATTCACAGTAACAAATGGAAATCCTTCCAGAGTCAACCTCAAACAGCTCTACGGTAGGTGACTTTCAAGATTCTATATGAATCAAGCTTGTGTCAACTAGATATCAATTTGGTCCAGTATATGAATTGGCGACTTAATCAGAAAGATAGTAACAATCTGATTCACTCTTACCGTGTTGTCTGCTTTGAGACGCTCTGGTAACAAGAACGGCTAGTACAGCTGTGAAGCCCTATCAAGAAGATTCATATGAATTCTATCTGATCACAGGCAGTATTTATACTGATTAACAGGGAACCGTGGTTATTGCAACCAAATTCTCCGTCCATATCTATTGTTTATCACTAACCTTTTAAATGCAAATTTAAACGTCGGCGATGCAACCTTGTACCAGCGAAGTCAGATTCATTAACACATGCTCATACTCAAGCTTTCAAAGTCAATCATTCAGAATCAAGATTGTTGATACTAACCTTCCTCATCATCAAAGAGCTTCAAAGTCAAATAAAGAATAGTCTATTGGGGAAGATTATTAGTCTTATGTTTATATAAGTCAAATGATGACATCAAATAATGTCTATTTTTCAGTCAAAAGCACAAGTTGATCAAGAAAGTCAAATCAAGATGATTCAAGTCAAGGAGATGATGCAAGATGAACGATCTCAAGAACTCAAAGTAAAAAGATGAAGGCTTAAGATCAAGATACTGAAAGAATGTTATCGGTCATCTTAAGCATGAATGAATAAAGCCATTACAAACAAGAAAAGACGAAGACAATACCAAAGAAGACAAAGCTCAAAAGTCATATCTTCAAAATCAGGGGAGATAAAGTCAAACCAAGATAACCTCCATCAAGAATGTCAACATTGGGGTGATCAAAGAAGACCTCAACATTAGGGGAGATTGTTAGCCTTATTTCTATATAATTTGAACAAGAATGTTATCGATCGTCTTGGTCGTAAATAGTCTTGTTATGTAATAGGCTAGTCGGGTTCAACGGGCTTGTAATTTAAGCTAATATTGTTTATGTTTTGGGCTAAAGCCCAACACAAGCAAGCTGCGCCATTAAGAAAGAGTCTATACGCCCATTAGGTTCCTTGACTATAAATAGGAACCCTCTCCACACATGGAGAGTGTTGGTCTCATTTGTCTATGTGTAAAACTACTCCACCACTTTCCTTTAATATAATATATATTTCCTTTCTTTTCCTCTTTTCTTCTTTGCTTATTTCGTGTCTTATAGCTTATTGGTAGAGCTTATTCTGGTTGTGATATGGATTAAGTATTGGGATAACACAACTAAAGGACCATCAACATTTTTACCTTTTGGGTTATCACTATCCTACACCCTAAGGGACTCCTCAAGGCACAAATGACTGCCCAACTCAACAAAAGTTAATTCTTCCTTCTCATGTTTCAAGCTATGCTTGAAATCTTTCTAAGAAGGAGGGAGTTTGTCAATGATACAAGAGACCTGAATAGCCTCATCCATGTTCATTTTGTATTGTGTAAATCTACCAAGTATGCCAAGAAGTTCATTTTATTATTCCATAACTGGTCTTGAATCAGTCGTTTTGTCATTTGTGAAATTACTTACAAGGAACTTCTTACTTGATACATCCTCAGCCAAATATTTGGCCTCCAAGGAATCTCATAGTTCTTTGGAAGATTCAACATTTTGATAAATATCAAATAATGAATCAGACATACCATTGAGAATGATACCACGACACACATAGTCATCATTTTCCTATTTGTTATTTCTTGTGATTTGCTCTACAGTTGCATCATCCCCATCATCAGGAATTGGTGTGTTCAGGACATACACCACACTTATAGTAGAAAGAAGAAAGTGCATCTTGTTTTGCCATCTTCTGAAATCAACCCCTTCAAACTTGTCCATCTTGGAGAAATTAGCCACCATGTGCTTTATTACATCAGCCATTGATTATCACAAAATAGTTTCTTTTGATTGTTGGTTGTGTATTTCCCAGAATAGGATGAAGATAATCAATGGCAACCGGATATAAAATGGAATCATGTAATCACTTTCCAAAAGAAACTATTCGACCCTAATGCCTATGTATCACGAATATCTCTTTTCGATAAGACCAAATGTTATATTCTTGGAATTTTTTTATTTTTTTTTAAAAGGCACAATTCTAGAACCCTTTCGCCTTTAAGTGTTTATTTTTTGTGTTTTCCATGCAAGTGTCCATCTCTATTTATAGGGATGAAAACTCTTAATCAAAAGAGTTGTAATTCTTGGTCAAAAGGAGTTATGAGGATTAATCAGCTAATTAATCTCATAACATCCATCATTAATTCATCAGTGGTTACATGACCATTGTTAGGAATTTATTTTAGTGAAGTGACGATCATTATCGATCTCACGAGTCTTGTAATAGTTAGATAATATTAAGTATGTAATATTTAGTCAAATAGGCTAGTTCGATAGGCTAAGTATTGTTATAGTCCAAGTCCTGGTCCATGGAAGCCCACAAGAAGGCCTATGGCGAACCCCTTAAGACTATATAAGCATCCCTCTCTACACATAAAGAGGGTGTGAGTGTGTGTTTACAAGGTGAAATAAAGAAACTCTTTCAAAGAATATCTAAACACCTCCACCATCCTTCTCTTCTCTTATCACTTCTATTTCGTATGTTGATTTATGTGAAATTTGTTATTCTACAATTGGTATCACAGCCATGGTTTCATCTTGGGTTGATTGATGTTTGTGTGGTTTATATGTGCTTATTTTGTAGGCTTATGATGAGGTTGTAAACTTCACTTTAAGTTTTACAACTCCCTTGGCAAGGTACCTAACTGTTGTAGTGTAGTATAAGCAAGACACAAGGGTTGTTATCGTTCTCTAGGGGAATAGGCGTCAGTAAAGGTCCTAATTGAATGGAGCTAAGAACTAGAATGTTGAGAGAAGATCTTTTTGTGTTTTTTATATTTTTATTGAAAGCTAGTAAAATCGTGGGTTTTGAAGGTGGGTGTTTAAACTACTATTAAAGACCTAAATTAAAAACTAACTAAGATTAGGGGCATCCCGTATGATGAGAAATAGTGTTTACTTAGATCATGTATGATCCTGGTAGCGTTTCTCCTAACTCTAATTGCTTGTCACACTTGTGATGTTAATATGTAGGTACTAATTCTAATGCCATGGCAAATTACACGAAAACCGCCATCTAAACGAAATAACTATGCTAAAGGAAACGATTAAGCACTATTTTAAGAAATTTTACATATTATTAAGGTAAAATCGACCCGAAAAAGTGTATAAAAAATACACCTCATCACATACCCCTACACTAGGATTTTGCTTTCCTTAATCATATAAGCTTTTCTACCTTAACAAGATACATATCGGGGGCATTTTAACTTACTCTTTAAAGGCTTCATGGCACAACAATTATGACCTCGTAACTAGAAGCACGGGAAAATACACTAGCACCTCACAATAAAGTTTTTGGATTCTATCCTCTCCTTGTGTATAATTGAATTATAAAAACAATAGGAAACAAAAAATTAACACTTATTACCTAGTCCTTAAGCAAAATAAGTTACCATAGCTTGATAAAGGATCAACCTCCATCGCTAGCGTAAGTACTAAATAGTTAACCATCAAAGAGACTGTTAAAGGGTTTGATGTGTATTATATGGGATACATGTAAACGGAAATGGATGGCATTTAGGAGAGTGACATTTGGGTGGATTTAAGTGAAGTGGTTAGTCAACTATCTTATAGGAATACACGTTGGTGTGGTTGCTAGTTGAAGACTCGAAACAGATATACAAACTCTACATCAAACTCTTTCTTTTTCTTTTCTTGAATCTATATTGAACATGAATAAATAAACTAACCAATAAAACTGATAAACGCAAATGGTAGCCCGTACATTTTTTCTACTTTATATATATATATTTTAATTTTTTAATCACTTTTTCCTTACCATTTGCAACACATAATACATCAATGGGGTTTATAGATCACCCCTACACTTGAACTTTTTACAGACTCGATAAGCAAACTAATCTAATGACCCGAATTGGTTAGATCAAAATAACATGTAGACTATTTGGCAAACATATGGGGGTCTTGACTTAACTTTTCTTTCCTATTCTTTTGCGAAATAAATACTACCATGAATCCCAATCATCCCAAAACAATATATACAAGGATAAGGACTTAGCAACTGTATACTCTAATAATTAACTAAGGGTGTAACACAACGATGTACTAAAAGTGAGTACATGTAGGGTAGGCTAAGGTTTTGGGTGACACAATTGGTTTAACGGTATGGTTGAGGTTTCACTAGGAGGATTCTCGCACTAAAAGTGAGCGCAGAACTTGCATAAAAAAAGGAGAAAAAACATGAAATGAATAAAAGTTTTGGATAGTTTATAATAGTCGGGGTGGCTAAAATATCAATTACATATTTTAAACATGTGTTAATCCTAGTGCCTCTTATCATTTAGAAAATATTATTACTCCCTACCCAGTCTCGGGATGCATCACGAAAGCAAGTTCTAGAAGTTATATACTACTGGTACACTCATATAATTGAATATCAATGCTAAGAGCTATAGAAAAGGTGACAAGACCATACATATACATCTGTAACAAAGATGGAATAGATACATATGACTGCATTCGAACCCTAACTCGAGAAAGCTTAGAGATATAAACTATCCTTGGCATCAATGGTGGATACCCGTTAATTCCTAAAGATCTAGGGGCTAAACCTCACAATTATGGGGGTGGAATACATTTAGTGGAAGGTTTTTTGTGCTATCGTATAATTCCCTATCAATGAGACACTCTAGCTACTTAGTTTCACTAGTTATGTGATGAAAATTTTAAATTTGGGTCAAAATTTTCCTTTACGATTTATGTTTTGATAGATAACTCATCATTTTAAGTTCAAGCAAAGACAAATGGTGGAATAGTTTCTAAGGCTTTTATTTCCCCCATACACTTAATTTGAACATTATCCCTAATGTTCTACATAGTACCCGTAAATAAATAAAGGGAAGAGAAAAGAGGGCGAAAGAAACTAGTACTAATCCCCCTGGATTATGCTCAAATTTAGAGAAGAAACAATAATCCCCGCTAAATCGTCATCCAAGAATTGTCCTCATGAAACTCCTAAGAACTCCCGGGCTTCTTCTTATTAAATATAACCTGCAAATCAAAGACAAGGTGCAAACATACCTAGCGTAAAATCGGCGAGAATAATAGACATACAACTATATAACTTTACGTTTTGACTCAACAACAGACTTATTATTTAAAAGATAGGATGAATGCGTTAAAGTTATTCGTGGTTTACTGCAGATCTTTTAAGCAATGTACAAATTTCAGAAATTATGCAAAAGATTTAAAAACAAAAATCGAAATTTTCCTGTATTAGAGTGGGAACGTCGTCTGGAAAATCCAAACGCCGTCTCCACTAACTGTAGAGAATTATTTTTTTCTCGTTTAAAATTTTTCACGCATATCATTAAGTATTCGCAAAAATTTTACTGCAATACATAAAAATTAGTTAACACTAACATATACTTGAAACACAAGACGAATTAATCTTAATTATTTATCATGACTTGTTTGAAAATTTGGTTCTTATAAACCGGATTTTTCTCTTACACTTATCTTTGTAAAATACCTTTGAATGAGATTAAGATAAAGTTAAAAACATAGCAAAGAATGATCATAATAATTTTCAAACAATAATAATAAACAAATAAAGAATTAAAACACATGACACTCCTAAAATGCGGAATTTAAAAGATTGGGTTGCCTCCCAATAAGCGCTTTTATTTATTAGAGAGTCTTTTAGCTAGACTCGGAGTCCTATTACTTACGTGACTCCTCCTTGGTTTTCACTAGTTCCACTACTACCTTTATCTTGGCCGGTTCGGTATTCAGGTCTAAACTCTAGGCATTCTTTGTAGAACCCTAGTATCTTCCATGATAACTCGACTCCATTCTTCTTAGCCTCATCTTCCTAATTTAAAACCGATTTCATATTCTCTTTTTCATCATTTGAAAGTGAATCATATTGTTCTATCTTATGAGGCATCTTATAGGCGATCTCCTCATTTCTATTTGTGAGCCTCACTACTCCTAATGATGAATCATAAGTCATGCCGGATAGCTCAACAAAGGGTTTTCCCAAAACAACATGTGACACCCTAAGATCAATGACCAAACTAATGTCTTCAATAATTATGAAATCCAAGACATTGGCAAAGTTCCCTACGAAGATATGCATTCCTTTAACTCTACACGTGAAGTTGTTAAGTCCACTGGGGCTCTTAGGTTCTTCTAGTGTAAGGCGGGTTGTCATTAACAACTTACTCATGATGTCTAAAAAGAGAATCTAAGTCCAATGTAGGCCCTTTCAATGTGCAAGTGTACCTATGTTTGCAAGGTATCCTTTAAGATTTGCATGGGTTTTCCTCCTCATTTCCGATGATGGGATCTCTTACAATTTCGGATAAATACAGGTCATGCATCAAGTACTTGTAGTATGCAAGCTCACTATAAGTTGGGAATTTATCAAAGTGATTTCCCTCAAATTCCTCTCCTACATCATCATCCTTGTTCAACTCATCACCACTAAGGTATTCGTCATCCTTAATGAGTTCTATGAGCATTACATCACTATCCATTTCTTTCTTACAAATAACTCCAAAATAAATGAATTGGGGGTTTTAAAGTTCAATACTCTAAGATTGAGTTGAGTTTAAGAACTTTTTCAATTAAGAACGAGGGCGGAACCTCGGGTGGTGGGTTGGTGTTATCCATTTAGAAGGATATTTTGAAAACAATTTTACGAACAAAAATACAAAGCAGCAGCAGAACTCTCCCCAACCTCACAACTAGGTCTAGGAGTAGTAAGTAGTAGCCTCTTCCGAGGCGGCGTGTCAGCCTTGGGAATATCAGCTCTGCGGCTAGTGGATGGTGCAGGTAGTGGTATAGGTAACAATGGTGGGGTCCCTGATGGGAGTAGTGGATGATAGGTGGATGGTGCTGTAGCTCTCATCTGAGCCATGGCTGCTCTAGTACGTGGGGGTCGGATACGTGGAGATAAAAAGAATGGTGGTAGTGGAGGTGTAGGTGCCTCATCCTCAGCTGGCACTAAGTCCTCAGGATGCTCAGGCTCCGGAATGTACACAGGTACATGATCCTCCAGCTCTATGGGATCAGGTACATACTCTGGAGAACGTGGTGCCTGCTCCAACAACTGTCGGGCAACCTCCTCGTAAGGATCCTCAGATGGAATACTCCAAGATCGTGCCTCAGAGTGAACAGAAGTATAGGTAACAGCGGAATCAGCTGACATGACTACTGTGACCAGCAGAAATAACTTATATGAGTATATTATATAAGGCTCTTATTGTAATATACGTAATATATTATAACCACGTATATCAATTATGAATGCATCTAGTCCAACTAACTAATGCAACAACTAGTGTCCCATAAAAACCCCTTTTTATGAATGCAATGTTTGAAAACGGTTATAGTCCAGCAAAAACATTTGACCTGGTTCTCTATAACCTTGGCTCTTGATACCAATCTGTAACACCCCCAAATTGGGTCGCAGCGGAATAAGGGTCCGGGGCGTGTTACTTCATAGATCAATAACACAAGATATATATAGAACGACCAAAAAGTCGTTTTAAAACTGATACATTGGATTTAACAAATATTTGATACAAATAGCCCGAAGCTTTAACTTGTTCCTTATTATTATTACAAAGATACTGGTTCACAACACATGAGTTTCCCAAAACATAATACAACCATATCTTTAGCATGACTTCCCAAAACAAAATCACCAATGTATCCTTGGCACCTTATGCTTACTGATCTCCTGAAAAACATTGCTTTAAAACGTCAACAATAATGTTGGTGAATTTATAGGTTTGATAAATCATAATATGCAGGACCGCAAGACTTTCCCCGTGATGGAAGTATGGAGGGGGTGCTAGAGAGAAAAAGAACCCACACACAACACTCTCTTTAAAAAGGAACTTCCACACCTCCATGGAATGTATGGAGGGGGTATTATAGTCCTAGTGGACACACAATATCGTTGCTTGTCATTATTAGTCCAATGTGTCACGCATAAAATAATACTAATGTAATCCAGTGTTTGTCACCTTCTTTTAAGGCTAACCAATCTTCCCCCAATATGTGGACATATACGGAATTACTTCAATGTTTTAACAAGGATCAAAATACAATTAAAATAAAGTCTTCCCAAAGCACTTCCAAAGTGAAGTTGTCTTATGAGTTCTGCTTGCGTCTTGAAACTTGTTATCAGCTTGGATCGTCAGTGTCTTTAATTGTTCTGGAACATTGTGTATGCATGAACTGGATTATTCCCCAATTATGCAGCATGTCTTGAAAAGCTTTCTTCATAGACGCTTTTTGGCGAAGTTTCTGAATAAGTTCCCCCAAAACCAAACATCGCCCCCCCCCATATCTTATAGAGGATTCTGAAAACATTGATGTAGCTTGAAACAATCTTTATTGCTCATCAAAGTGCCAGCGGTAATTTTGTAGAAGTCAAACCACACCAACGACCACTGCTTTCTTGTCATCAGGGCTTGGTGAATATTCGTTCGAGGGTGCATGCGAGAAATCAGCATCTGTTCTTCTCATGTTTGCAGAATACTTCACAAACCATTCTTAGTGAAGTAGTATACACTACTTCCCCTTGGAAGTTGACATGGTAACATCAAAGTCAATTAAGTCCGGGGTACATTTTTCCCCATGATGGTGCGAACTCTCGGAAGCATCATTATCGTGTACGGTCATATACTCGAGAAGTTCTTATCATAAGCACAAATCTTGATATACAAAAGAATCATTACCCTCTTGACTTCAGAAACCGTAGAGGAGATGAAGCAAGAATCAAGAACACTTGGTATAATCAAGGTCTGTGATGACTGTCGATCGAAGAATTTGAAGATTTGCTTTAGACTGTGATGTATCTATGTATTGGAATAGCGACAAAACTACCGTGAGGAAGTGCTGATACATTCAACTTTATACTCTTGGCTAACTTACCAACTCGTATTCGTAGGTATTGTCGTGATCACTTGGTGACGTAAACCCGCTATTCAGAAACTGGAAACTGAGTAAATCCCCCAAATTTGTTACTTATCTTGCCCGTTTGTCATTGATGACGGTGAAGAAGAAAATCTCTAAGTCCCTTATATCCATCACAAGTATAAGAAGTTACAAACCCTCTTGAAAAAGATCACACATCGGACATCAGCGTGTGACACTGAGGCTCTACAACGTAACTCCTTTAAGGATAGTTGTCAGGTCTACCATCAAACCACCCTTGACCGCTAGAAACTGATAATCCAATGTCTTAATCTAATGTATTACGTCAAGCAAGTCATCAATCGATAGAAAATAGAAGAAAGTCTCGATGATGAAATAAGTAGACGCCTCTGTGAAATTCAACTTTAATCGCAAATAAGGGATACCAAATCAACTCCGTGATCACATGTCATCGTAATCCGAATCTCTAGCCATTTTGTCATTTAAGTGAATCTTTTCAGGATCGTTTTGGGATTAAGTGTTGTTGTTTGTGTGGTGTGTTGTTATGGTTGATTGTGTCTTATGAGTCTCGATTCTTGATTGTGGTGTTTGTTTGTTGTTCTTGTTTTGATTATAATATTCCCAAATTCGGTCATATGCCCAAAGTCGGTCACATGCCCACCTGATGCGCGGATCGACCTTACCGCAGTGTATAAGGGGGTTTTTAGGGTTTCAAAACATGGGTTTTCAATGGACAAAACGCAATGACTTTAGTCAAAACGCAACTATCTTTGATCAAAACGCAGTGTTCTTTGATCAAAACGCAGTGTATAAAAAATTTGGGCAGAGTAACGTTTAGTCAAAACGCAATGATGGTCTTCAAAACGCAACCTGTAGACAAAACGCAACGAGCAAAACGCAATGAACTTGATCAAAACGCAACGAGTCAAAACGCAATGAACTTGATCAAAACGCAACGAGTCAAAACGCAATGAACTTGATCAAAACGCAACGAGTCAAAACGCAATGAACTTGATCAAAACGCAACGAGTCAAAACGCAATGTTTTTGATCAAAACGCAATGAAGAACACCCCTTCAGTGAGTCAAAACGCAGCCAAGAAAAAATCATCAAACATTCTTGAAAGCTACGAAATGATGTTAAAACCACCTGTCAATGATGAAGGGATTAGCTTCTAAGCCCGGAAAGTGACAAATGTTTAACCTTTTAAACACAAACAAAGATCAAATCTTGATTCTCTTGGTATATTTTCGAACCAAAAACAAATAACCAACCCAACCACGAATTTGATGCTCCTTTTTAACCACAATTAATCCGTAGATAAACAAACGGATTCCTTATCGCTCTGGTGCCAATTGTTAGCACGATTCACCCTTTAAATCCAAGATCTGGAGGCTAGGTAAAATAGAAAGAAAAGTCTCCATATTAAATCAACTATAATAACAAACAAAAAACCAAGTAGTGCATCTCAATGGAGACCCAAAGAAACAAATCATGCGAGTTCGAGTAGTGCACCTAAGATTGTATAATCTAGGACTGCTAACCACTTGGAACCCAAAAATCATATGGGATCCAATGTTTCTATTTCTAGATGCTCTTTAAGTGTCCAATGCAGATCATACAAATCGTACCTTGGTAATTGGATTCAGGCTGCTCTACACATCCAATCAATATGATCAATGACTTCTAAGTACTTTAGCTTAGGACTCGATCTTCATTTTATGACTTCTAAGTACTTCGTCTTAGGACTCGGACTTCAATCATGACTTCTAAGTACTTCAGCTTAGGACTCGATCTTCATTTTAAGACTTCTAAGTAAATGTCAGCTTAGGACTCGGACTTCAAGAAAAATGACTTACAGTTACTTCAGACTGTAACTCGGTCTTCATTCAATGGCTTATGTACAATTCAGTGCATAACCCGAGCTTCATTTAATGGAGTCTGTAGACAACACTTCAGGCCCTGCTCCTCAAAGAAAAGAAAAGTGTACGCTTCAGTGCGCTTTATCTTCAAAAGAAGAGAAATCTTCTTGTTTTTGACCATTCTCGTCAAAAAATTTCATATTTTCTCATGCTTGTTCTGTCATTAAGTGGATCAATGTACATTAGCTTGTATTCTAATTCACTATATACAAAATGGCAATCGCATATGCAATTTTTGAAAGGGAGAATAGTGAATCAAATGTGATCAATACGGTTTAACTTGGTCTCTCAATTTGTATGAAACGGTCATATGGCTTCTGAACACATCAGTTCAGGACCCGCACTTCATGAAATGACTCCTGCAATAATCAGTTCAGGACTCGTACCAAACCCTCCTCCCTCAACACCGTTTGTATCACCTTTGAGAAGTGATTGGGATTTAATGTTTCAACCGCTATTTGATGAATTACTCACCCCTCCACCAAGTGTTGATCACCCAACCCCTGAAGTCATTGCTCCAATTGATGAAGTAGTTGCTCCAGTTCTCGCTGTATCAACCGGTTCACCTTCCTCAATAATAGTTGACCAAGATGCACCATCACCTAGTAACTCTCAAACAACACCTAAAACTCAATCTCCTATCCTTCCTAGCGATGTTGAAAAAGACAATCATGATTTAGATGTTGCATACATGAATAACGATCCGTTCTTTGGTATTCCCATTCTAGAAAACGGTTCTGAAGCATTTTCTTCTTCGGATGTTATTCCTACTGTCGTGTAACCTACTGCTCCTTACTCAGAACATGTTATCAAATGGACCAAGGATCATCCTTTAGACAACATCATCGGTGAACTTGAAAGACCTATTTCCACAAGACTGCAACTTCATGAACAAGCCTTATTTTGTTACGACGATGCCTTTCTCTCATTAGTTGAACCAAAGACTTATAAAGAGGCATTAACTCAATCATGTTGGATTGAAGCAATGCAAGTGGAGCTGAATGAATTTGAACGTCTTAAAGTCTGGGAACTTGTTCCTCGTCCAGATAAAGTGATAGTTATTACTTTGAAATGGATTTATAAGGTAAAACTTGATGAAATGGGAGGAATTCTGAAAAATAAGGCTCTCTTGGTTACTCGTGGTTACCGTCAAGAAGAGGGAATTGATTTTGAGGAATCCTTTGCTCCAGTAGCTAGACTTGATGCTATTCGAATTTTCCTCACATATGCTACTCACATGAATATGATCGTCTACCAAATGGATGTTAAGACGGCATTTTTGAACGGCATTCGGCGCAAAGAAGTTTATGTCAGCCAACCGGACGAGTTTGTGGATCAAGACAATCCGAATCATGTGCATAAGCTTAAGAAAGCTCTCTATGGGTTGAAACAAGCTCCTCGCGCGTGGTACGATCTGTTGTCGAAGTTTCTACTTTCTCAGAAATTCTCTAAAGGAACCGTGGATCCTACATTATTCATAAGAAGACAAGGCAAAGATCTTCTCCTGGTACAAATCTACGTTGATGATATAATCTGTGTGTCTACTACACCTGAATTATGTGACCAATTTTTCAAAATAATGTGTTCTCAATTTAAGATGTCAATGATAGGCAAAATATCATTTTTCTTAGGACTATAGATTTCACAAAGTCCCATAGGCATCTTTATAAACCAGTCTAAATATGCTCTCGAATCTTTGAAAAAATACGGTATGGAATCTAGTCCCGTAGATACTCCCATGGTGGATAAATCCAAACTGGATGAAGATACACAAGGGAAAG
The DNA here is from genome assembly GCA_026074375.1 of Tanacetum coccineum. Taxonomy (NCBI): domain Eukaryota; kingdom Viridiplantae; phylum Streptophyta; class Magnoliopsida; order Asterales; family Asteraceae; genus Tanacetum; species Tanacetum coccineum. The sequence goes on along the minus strand of BQNB010013396.1, from coordinate 63,199 downwards.
CCGTAGATCCTACACACTATAGTGGAATGATTGACACCCTTATGTATCTTACAGCCAGTAGACCGGACCTAACATTTGTTGTATGCATGTGTGTCCGGTATCAGGCAAAGCCTACCGAAAAGCACCTCCATGCTGTAAAAATAATCTTTAAATACCTAAGAGGTACCGTAAATCGGGGACTCTGGTATCCAAAGGATTCTTCTATTGCTCTAACAGCTTATGCAGACGCTGATCACGCGGGTTGCCAAGATACTAGACGAAGTACATCTGGAAGTATGTATTTATTGGGAGATAGACTTGTTAGTTGGTCATCAAAAGGCAAAAAAGCATTGCGGTATCTAGTATGGAAGCCGAATATATTGCTATGTCTGGCTGTTGTGCTCAAATCCTTTGGATGAGATCACAGCTTACCGACTATGGCCTTGGATTCAATAAAATTCCAATGTACTGTGATAACAAAAGCGCTATTGCCTTATGCTGCAACAACGTTCAACATTCTCGATCAAAGCATATAGACATCAGATTCCACTTCATAAAAGAGCAAGTTGAGAATGGAGTAGTAGAGCTTTACTTTGTCAACACGGAGTATCAACTAGCGGACATCTTCACTAAAGCCCTATGCAGAGAAAGAATTGAATTTCTTATCAACAAGCTGGGAATGCGAAGTTTTACGCCGGAAACTCTAAAACAATTGGCAGATGAAGCTGAAGAATAGTGGTGGTACCTATTCAAATATCCTGTATCATATGTATATATATTAAAAACCATAAAAACCAAAAAGATTTTTCATTTTTCAGAAAACTTTTATAAAATCAAAATACAAAAATATAAAATATTTAAAACCAAAGAAAAAATTAAAAAATGAGAAAAATATAAAAAGAGGTAATAATGGCATGTCTTCTGAAAATCGATAACATTTACGGTCTTAGAAATGTCATTTAATAATGATACGAGGCTGTAAATGAAGTTCGAGCAGAAGTTCCAAATGTTTTCAAAACATGCCAAAAATGGCTTGCTATTATTTCAGATAGCAACCTGGTCATCATCTTAAAGGCAAGTATTTCAAAAAGAAAACTTGTTCTCTCAACGGGAATTTATTCTCGGGCATGGTCTACTTTATGACCATGCAAAGGCTTGTGTTTACTTTGCAACACAACCCGTGCTTTCTATATTCCATAAGTGCACGTATCAGTGCGCTTATGTGTCAAAATAAGAGAAATCTTATATTTATTGCTAAAAAGTTGTCTTTACAATGAATCAGTGTTTTTCTATAATCACAAAAAGATTTTCAAAGATAATTTGACCACTCAGACAATGACAACAGATCTTTAAATAGAAAACGGGTCATTATTTGAGGAGGAGAATGTGTCATCAAATAATATTTTAAAACAGTCTTTCAAATTAAGTCACGAAATAAACAGATAAAGTTTTGGATAATGACGGATCACAATTTCAAGAGGAGTTAATTTATATTAACTATAAGAGCTTTAGATGTCATTTATTTTAAACTTTAGGGACTTATTTGCAATTTAAGACTTAGTTGATTCTTACAGAATAGATTTAGGCTTACCAATTCTTCGAACACGATCTCTAGTATATGTGCGTACTAGGTTTTGCTGATTCCGAGGTATCAAAACCAGCAAGGGGGAAGGAATAGATATACAAGAAAGATAATGAGTACACGTGATATAATTCATACCATATTCTTATTTTAGGTCATAACGGGAAGACAAATGTCATAACCATAGAGAAAATCAATGTTTAACTTGTTACTTTCGGGTGCACTATTTCAACTACATAGGGGTGGAGATATCTTGTTAATTTCAAGCATGCATCATTTAAAATACTAGGGGGAAGTGTTGTATGAAGATTTATTCTAAGTGTGAGAAGAATTACTTCTGATAATAAATGTTTCCTTTAACAGTTAATCACTAAGCTTATTTTTTAAAAGGGAGTAGAATTAGTTGACAAAAGAGGTACACATAGGTTTGATAAGTATGATGATTCCTTAAGTTAGTCAGTATTCTGTAGAAAGAAATGAGTACATTTGGGACTTAGTTGACTTAGGTGTTTTCATTTCGACTACTTAGAGGGAATAATTATGACATCCGAGACTTAGTTGACTTTGGTGTTTGAATTTATATCATCACTATCATGTAAGGAGAAATACGGACATCTGGGACTTAATTGAATTTGGTGTTACGGTTTCGAATTAATTGTGTACTTTGGATATTTGGGCTTTATACATCAAGACTGCTTGATGCGGCTTGCACATCTGCTTTGAATCTACTCAAGAAAGGATTGCTGATTTGGGGGGAAGCTAAGACAACTTCCAAAAGGAGATTATCGAGACGGACTACAGATTGCTGTCGTGGATAGAATGACTTTGTCATTTTTGGTTTGAACATATTCAGGTCCTGTCTCATACATAGTCTTGTGAATATATATATGTAGTGTAGACTTGAAAATGGTGAATATAAGTAGTGCTCGAGTACAAATTTTTCAAGAATTTCTTAGTAAATTCAAAATCTTTCAAAATTATCGTACTCAACACTATCTTATATACCCTCAAATATTAAGGGGGAGCATTAAAATGTTCCTTATATGGCTTGTGAATAATTGGAACATTTCTCTCCCCGTAAGCATAAATTTTAATCTTTTGATATCCAAAATATCAATAGACTTGACATTTTTGATAAGGGGAGAAAATGTGATTAAAATATATGGCTAATAATGTGATTTTTAAGATCTCAAGTGTACGCTAACCCATATATGTGCTAAACTCTTTCGATTAATCGATGCACATATGAAGGGGGAGCAAATGGTTACGTGATTGGCAGAAATGTGGAAGTACCAAAGACCGACCATTTATATTACTGTATTGGAGTTATAAGGTGGTTAAGTTTAGGTATTCATTCCCATGATCCAGCCAGAACCGGAGGGATCTACCCAGGGATATTCCACTAGATAGTGTAGTAGTCCTTAGGTATGAAAAAAGGAGTAAAAGTGAGAATAAGGGAAAAGTGCCGACTGAGATAGAGCTAGTACTGGAACAAACCCAACAAGGTACTAGTTATGAAGTCTCGGTAAGCGCTGAAGGGGTTGAAGAATTAAAAAGAAAAGTTAAGATAAAGGGTGAAAAGAAAGAAGCCCTCTTTACACTTAGGCAAAAATCGAGTCAATACATCTGCTGTCAAGAATCACAAAGATGATTGCTGACATTGAAGACTGACATCATGGACCCAGTGATGCAATGCACAGCCCTCCCTAGCCACTCAGAATCTCTTAAAAGATTTATGTTTCATTTCTCACAGAGATTACACGTATTTCTATCAACTTTCTCACTCCGAGTTAGTTGGTATTGAAAAGGTGGCAGTCTGCTCTAGCCTCCGATCACTAAAACCAAAGTGCACTATTGAGTCTAGAGCCAAGAGATCATACATAAATCTCATTAGGACACTTGTCAAAATTATGCTTGCTAAGTCACACAATGTAAATAACAAGATATATATAAAGAATCCTACGCATTATCCTTGTGATTTTGCCAGAACATCCGAGTGATACTTAAGTATTCACAGTGAAGATGGAAATCATGCTTGAGCCAACATCAAACAAGCTCATGGTAGGTGACTTGTGCGATTCTTATGAATTAAACTTGTGACAACTGGAAAGCAACAATGGTGCGATTCTATATGAATCAAACTTGTTCCAGGTTATGGATCGACTATTAATGAATTTTGAATTGCTTAAAACTCTTGATGTGTCACAAAACCACTTTAGCAAGTGACACGTCGATTGATTTTTAAATCAATTTTTCTATTCAATCGGTGAGACAGTAACTCACTGGTTCACTCTTATCGTGCTGTCTGCTTTGAGACGTTCCAATAATGAGAACATGCTGAGTACGATGAATCTAATACATATGTGTTAGAAAGATTTAATATTGTAAGCTGGAAATCCTGTCAAGGAGATTCTTCTTAAATTGAATCTACCTGATCACAGGTCGATCCTCTTGGATTCGAAGGTTACTCTAACCAAACACGGGCGAATGACAAAGCCATATTCATCCCCCCGCTTTATTGCTAACTGTTTTAATGCAGGATACTTAAAGATGGTAATGGAGGTACCTGGTTCCAGCTGACTCACAAACTCCTAGCCACATGCTCATACCCAACCGACAAACATAAAGACATCATGAAAGCTCAAGTACATGTTTCAAGACTTCTGCTACTCTGATACCGTACGTCTTTCTTGAAGTGATGAAGTATTAAAGTCAAAGAATTTCAAAGAAGTTTCCATCACATTGATAACCAAACATTTTTCTCGAAGTGACGAAGTGTTAAAGTTAAAGAACTTCAAGAAAGATGCATCATTAAAGCTTTCAAGCTATCAAATCAAGAAAGGTATGAGCATGTCGGTCCAAAAGTCACAAGTTCACAAGATGACAAAGTTTACAAGATGGCAAAAAGAAATTATGCTTGGTTGATGATCTCAAGTGCTAAAGATCACATATTCACATACAAGTCAAGATAAATGAACAAGCTCAAGCCTAAAGTTAATGATCACTACACAAAGAAGCAAGACAAAAGATCAACTATTACACAAAAAGGACTCAAGATCAAGACAAGATACTTCAACGATTAATGATCAAGGTCACAAGGAGAGATCTCTAGGATCACCCCTTAGGGGGAGATTGTTAGGAACACAGAAAGTGTTGATCATTTATGAGATCTCAACGATCGTCCCTTAGGGGGAGATTGTTAGTAATTCAGTTTTTAGTGAAGTGACGGCCATTATCGATCTCATAAGCCTTTGTAATAGTTAGACAATTTTATGTAATAATTAGTAAGCTAACCGGGCCGGCTTATAGAAAGTCCAGTCCGGCCCATATCTTGTAACTATATAAACCCTCTCCACACATAAAGAGGGTGTTGGTTGAATGTATTTTCTTATAATCTTGTGTGTTTTTGAGTGTGTTCTCCCATCCACTCTCTCTAGCTTTATATCTCTAAGTTTCTAAGTGTGTGTGAAAATCATTATCCTTTAATAACCAAGATATTAATTAAATTGATAGATTTAACCTCGCTTCAAGTGTTCGACACCCTACTTACCACGAAACTACTACCGATCGGGTACACTGCCCGTTAAAGTGTTGTTTTTGGTTTAGTCGGCAAAATATAAATTTAAAACTTGAATCAATAAAATATACACCACACAACAACACATCAAAGAGTTACCAATTTTCATTACATAAAGACCGCTTTTCCTAACCCCTCTTCCTATGGTAATACCGTCTTTAAGTATTTCACTGCCGATTTGGCTAAAGAGCACTTTACACTTTTTATCACATATTTGACCTATGCTAAGTAAATTAAAATATAGATTTTCTACGTGACTAACATCATGAATAGTTAGGAAGTTGTGAGAAATCATACCTTTGTCGATGATCTTGCTTTTAGTGTTACTGCCAAACACCATGTTACCTCCATTTACGGCTTCATTTGTTGAGAAAAGATCTTTGTTACCTGTCATATGTCTTGAGCAACCACTATCCTTGATCTATTCATCCGGTTCTGATTTAATTTTAGACGTACCTAAAAGCATAAAAGAACTCAAGTGTTTGGTCCCCAATATCTCATACGTCCGTTAGAGTTAAACATGTCGTTTAGTTGGTTCTTGTAAGGGTATGGAGGGTAAGGTCCCCAAGAACCAAAGTTAGATGGTTGAAAATTTGAAATTGATATCCTTGTTGTGATGAATAGTTCCATCCTACTTGATGGTAGTCGCTCTTAGGATATAAAAAGTTATGTCTTATAAGGTGTGTTTTAGGGCGTGTTTGGATTTGTTATTTACAAGTCCTTGACCAAGTTTTAAGGCGATATGTAGTTTGGTATCTCCTACAGTTGTACAAGGTGAGTTTTTCTTAGTTTTTCTTAGTTATTTGCATAATTCTTTGCAGATCCCCAGTACCCTACATATGCACTAGCAGGTTCCCTTGTAGAGGGTACCGGTACAGCCGGTTCTATAGATGGAATTTGCCACTTTCTTAACCCATTTTTCCTGTTTTTACTTTGCTAGTCTAAGCTCTATCTTCTGTGAATCCAAGACCCTTTTTATCTTTTTGTAATCTTTGATTTTCAATCATTTCTTGTAAGAAGTGGCTACTATTCTCAAATTTAGTGAGTTTCAAGGATAGTAAGTCAATTTTAGTACAGAGGTCAATACATGATTCAAATTCTACACTAATTTCCTTATTTTTCTCTAGTCGTTATAAACTTTTCTTAAGATCACAAACCTCATTGTCTAGGATCTCATTTTTAGTCTTTAGGTGTTTGTTTTTGTTGATTATCCTAAGACTAATTTTTCATAACTTGTCGTATTCATTTTGTAATGACTTGCTATCTAAAGAAGAAATACTATAATAAAGAGTATCGGAAAGTACCTCATTTGTGTCGTGTGCCATGAGACAAATTTCATCCCTCTTGGAGTTGTCATCTTCTTCACTATCACTCCAAAAACCTCCAACGAATGCTTTTTGGTCATTGAAGGAGTGTTTGGGACAATCACTTATAAAGTGATTTGGATCACCTCCTATTTTCTTCCTTTGATATTCGGAAGTTCTTTTTGTCGTCGTATAGTTGTCAGGCAAATTTCCCTCTTCTTCTAAAGAGTTTCTTTAAATCCCTTACTACCATGGCGTATTCCTCATCATCACTATCCGAATATGAGGCCTCTTCGTCACTTGATACTTTCTTAACTTTAAGAGCTAATGACTTGTATTTTCCTTTTTACTCTTGGAGACCTCTGAGTCCTTCTCAAGCGCTACTTCATAGACCTTCAAGTTAGTGTTTAGTTCATCTAGAAGTAGTGTTGACAAGTCATTTGATTCTTCTATCACCTTCACCTTCGGATGCCATTTAGTTGGAAGAGCCCTCAAAAAATTCCTAACATGATTACAACTTGAAAAAGATTCCTCAAGTGCTTTTAAAGATGTAACAATACTATTAAATCTAGCAAATGCGCAATCAATAGTTTCATAGTCGGAAATGATGAATTATTCATATTGTTAAACAAACAAGTCTATTTTATTATCCTTAACTTGTTTGTTACCATGATGAGTTATGACAAGAGAGTTCCAAACATCCTTAGCTATTTTACACATAAATATTCTTTCATATTCCTTTTTAGGCAAAAAATTATATAAAACCATTTTGGCCTCATCATTTTTAAAAAGCATTTTTTGTGTTCATCTTTTAGTTTATCATAAGCAATAGTTTCCTCTTTACCAGTTACCAAATTTGTAGTTATCGTTTTCTAATCACCATTAACAATTACATGCCAAAGATCAATATCTTTAGACTTCACATAAGTTTCAAAACTATTTTTCCAATAGATAAAGCAATTAGCTTCAAAAAGAGGTGGTCTTTGCATAGATTGACCCTCTTTGTAGTTTTCTGAATCTATTTGATCGTTTAAAGTTTTAAAATACAAAATATTTCAAAAATCTTTATTAACCTTGCTTTTGATGCCAATTGAGGAAAACTAGAAGAGGGGTTGAATAGTTTTTCTGATTAAAATTATATTCTCAAAATTAAAGTTTGAGATTATGTGAAGTTGATGATATTGATTGATGTATAAGATAAGGAATAAATATAAAGTACAAGTAAAGTAAAGATAGAGTAAGAAAAGATAAAACCGGGACACAAGCGTTTATAGTGGTTCGGCTACAAGGACACCTTCCTTGCCCTACTCCACTCCCTGAGTCACCTACTCGAGAGTTCATAAACACTAGTTACCAATCTCCTTTAACCGGTGGAGAAGCCTCACAACATAGCTTACACATTTTTAACGGTACAAAGCTAAATACCAGGTTCTAACAAAGGTAGAGCTAACCCAATGTAATCACTTCTTTTTACAAGGATGAGGAATGATACTACAATGACTAAATGAAGTACAAGATACAACAAGGTGATCTTGATATGATGATGAAGACTTAGAACAAGAGAACTTGAGCTCGATTGTCTCGTATGCTATTTCTATTAAGAGAAGCACATACAAATGATGTATGAAACTAGATCTGAAAACAACAGAGATATCAGATTATAAGAGATATTAGAGTGAGAATGGATGATTAAAACATGAAAAATAGCTTACTATTTATAGGCAAAAACTTGCACTATAGCCTGATTCTCGCGGTACCCTCCTCATAGGGTACCGGCCAGTATAACTAGGAACCGACCTTTTACTATTCACTGGATCTTGGCGATACCTTTCTCAAATGGTACCAACCATGATGTAAATAATTTACATAATTTCTAAAATTAGAAGTCTAAGTTACTTATATGAAAAAAATAATATGTGTAATAAGTATTTTTGGTGAATGGTTTTAATTTAGAAAAACTTATTAGTCTAAAACTTATGCATTCTAAATTTTTACTTGTAATGATTTTGTGATTGTTATCGACAAAACACGATAAGATCGTAAGATAGAAATAAACTTTTTACGACTTATTTGTATTAATTCTGTAATTTACCAGCCGAGAAGATATGGCACGATGCATGGTATGGTTGACACGAGGAATTTGTAGATTGGTGGGATGGCTTGAGCCACTAGCTCAATGTACCCCGCCCTCTTAGCTTGTACTTGCCATAATTTTTGTTATTTAAGTGAGTTATGACAATTAAGTTTTTGACTTTACTACATATAAGGTTGAATCGTATTTCCATATATAAGTGATTAAGTTTCAACAATTCAACAAATAAGGCTACACTCATTATATGTAGTATAGACAGCTGATGAAACTCCGCATCAAATTCGCACCACACCATGACACTAAAACTACTTATGTAGCAACGAAGCATTAGATAAACTATATACCACTCTTTCCTTCACAAATTAAAAATGCAATTCAAACATATAAGAATGAAAAAACACATTACTAATAAGGGTGGCAATTTGGGTCGTGTTTGAGTTGACGGGTTCGAGTTAGTGGGTTGGCGGGTTCAAATATCTTAACGTAAACCTTACATATTTAATCGTGTCGAGAAGTTCAACCCAAACCATAACACGTTTATTAAACAGGTTAGTCGTGTCAACCCGTGTATGATTTACATATAATTTAATAGAACCTATCGAATATAGTAAGTTGTATGTTAGAAACATTAAAAGCAACACGATAAATATTTTGATATATAAGTATATACCATCCTCCTAAATGTCTATTAAAACTACACGTGTCAATAAAACATATCCAACGCACCTAAATGAAAGTTTCCTTTTAACAAACACCTCACATTTAATTCTTAAAAAAACCCTCAATCAAACCAGTACTCGTATCAATTGATCACTGGAAAAGATTCCTACCCCTAGATTGGTGAAGCAATAACAGCCCATAAATTTTTTGAATCAAACACCCACAAATCAACATCTACAAATCAGATTCACCAACCTAAATCACTTTCCTTATTACCTGTGAATAACCATTCAAAGACCTAAAAAACCCATTAAATTTCAATCCCTATAACAAAACGTACAAAATCAGATCCACATAATTAAAAAGACGGTTGGAGAAAACATCTAATGAAGGCATTTTCTTTTTTAGGGTTTAATTGAATTTAAATCAAGAATTAGTAAAAGAGTTCATATTGATTGAATTTGTAAAAAATACAATAACCTTGACTATCCGAAGGTAAACTTTGTGATTTCTTTTGAATTATTGTAACGATTCACTGTTTAAATTGATGATTTGTTTTCATTTTAGGATAAAAATGATCAAAAAATGTCCCAGCCATGATATTGTTGAGTAAATAATCAACACATCGGTAAATTATAACCTTTTAAGCCTCAAGTTATGGAACACTAGGCTATCTAGATCCATTATCTTGCCATGGCATGACAAAAAAATGTGATGTTTATTCATTTGGTGTAGTTTTGTTGGAAATATTATCAGGGAAACTGGCAATTGGAAAGACCAAAAAGTATTCTCCCCACACACTTTGCCAGATCATTAATGATGAATAGGAAAGGTATGCAGGAGATGGGGCCAAAGAAAAGAAAGTTGTGCTCCTTGCTTGGATGGTTGCACACTACTTTGAAGGTAATAAACTAGAAGCACTAAACTTTGATGATCTAACTGAATAAACTGATGCAAAGTCCATAGATGTAGTTTCAAAAGTTGCCTACCAGTGTTTGCATAAAGATCAAGAAAAACGTCCAACAATGGCTTTGGTTATACAGGAACTTGAGAAAGCCTTTAACATCCATGTAAGTTTGCACATATATGCACGTGTTAATATCGAAAGAGGGTCATGCGTCCTGTTTGGGTCGTTTTTACCGTGAGTTTTTAAGTTGGTACATGACAAGGGTATTGCTTTATAAATTACTGAAGATGCATTTATAGAACTTCACCTTATAAATGTTATTCTTGCTTGTGACGCACACAGGAAGAATGGGAATTTGAGCAACAGTTGCCTAAAGATTATGAGAAAATTATGAAGATGATAGAACATTCAAAATCCCAACTAATCACAAAGAAGGATCTCTATTCCCTTTTATATTCAGGAATATGCCTTAACAACGGAAAAGTGGTGATTAAATCTCTTTATGATGTTGTTTTTTATCTTTAAAGCTATCATTTATTTTTGTTAGTACAAAATATGTTACAGGTTGAAATGATAGATTTGGACGGTTCTTGGACTAGGCCCAAGGGTAGGATCTTGTACTAAAACAAGTGATGAGATTGATTCCCCTGCATAATCAAAGGTAAACCATTAGTCTTACCGTGGGGATGGACCCTACGATTAGACTCCGGCGTGAGAGTAAGTACACATATTTATCAGAGAATATCAGAGTATGTGTGTGTAAAATATGATTAGAGAATCGTACCTTGTAGGGTGTCAGAGTACCCCTTTTTATAGGTAAGCCAAATATTAGGTTTTCCTAGTATTTTGCTTGGGCCTGTTGATGGGCCGAAGTGGGACCCTTATTAGACAAGAGTCTGCTTGTAATCATGACTTGCGGACATGGGTTTGCCTAGCGGACTTCTACTAGCCTGCGGAAGTGTCCTCTAGAAACCTTTCATCCGTCTTGCTGCCTCCAGACCTCAACCAGTTTAGCATGGGCTTAACTTTGGTCCATTGTGCTTTTTGATTGTTTTATTAGGCTTGAGCCCACGCTCGGCTTATGTAGCCCAGGCCCAAAGGCATGATCTACATATTATACGCCATCAAGTCCCTCCAGTCTAGTATGTCTATTGGGTGCGACTTTGTAGCGTGCGGTAGGTATTACTAGACTCAAGTTCTGGTATTACTCTTTTCCTTGCATCTTCCGCGTTTGCTAGTTTTGCCGCGATGTTTCTTTTCCCTTGTTAGGTGAGATATGGGTGACGTGGCCTCTTCGTGATCTTTCACATTCTGACTGATATGATGGTTTAGTCCACTTTCTCAACTGTCATCACTATCTTTACTTTAAATCCTAACCGTTAACTCGGAAGTCATGGCCACGTGTAAGCATCTGAAAAACCCTTGAATTTACTATACCGAGAGTCTAAATACTCGATTTGGTTTTCACTATTTTCTTTTTTATCTTCTTTTACTTATTTCGCCATTGTTAAAGTTTTTGAGCTTTTTAACCTTGTTTCGTCTGTTCTTTATCAATCTTCAAAGGATTTCAAGTGTTCATGTTAAGTTTTTAAGCTCCTTTCTTCCATCATGAGTACCATTACAGATATTAAGTGTGCTCTCACCCGGAAAGAATTTGATGCTTTTTGTACTAAATATCACATACCAGATGAGGTACACCCTGTTTTGCCCAATCAGAACGAAACCATGCATGAAAGGCCTGCTGGGAAAATTAGGTTGTACACTAGATTTTTTGATTATGCCAACATTAGGTTACCCTTGTTTTCCTTCCTTGTTAATGTGCTTAGGCACTTCCGTATCAATATATCTCAACTTTCTATGATCGGTGCCGCCAAGGTTTCCCACTTTGAAATCTTGTGCCGTATCTATGGGGTCATACCCATTGTTGGATTATTTCAATGCTTTTATGTAAATTCCAAAAAGAATGGATGGATGTCCTTTAGTAAGCGTTCTGATAATGCTCCCGTCTGTTATACGAAACCTCTTGATTCTCTCAAAAATTAAAACGATCACTTTTTCTGGGTTGATAGCTTTACTTGCCCTGCACTTTTTCCGTGGCATACTACCAAAAAGTTACTAGAGATCATGCTCCGGTAGAAGCTGATTTTAATGCACAAGATTATGCTACTCTTGTCGCTCATCCCTCTTCGTTCCGAAAGTTTCCAGAAGAATTCCTGAGCTTGGTTGGACTGAGCCGCCATTACACTTTGGATGAGGAAACTTATCCCCGGTTTTTGCATAAGGACGGAGAGGGTGGGTGCCTTTGGCTGTGTATATGTGTTATGCATTTTACCATTTGTTGCTTTGTTTCTAACTGTGTTTTTGTTTTACGCAGACATGGATATCTTTGCTTTAATACATACCCCGGATCCCACCAAGGTGAAAATTGTCGAGTGGGAACAGAATGAGGATGAGCTTTTGTTGCTGCAGACAACCATTGGTCGCACGGTTCCTCTGCTTTCGGTTGCACCTGATCGTGCTGAAAGTGAGCTGGAAGCAAGTGTTGACAAACTTTTTGACGAGGGTGGAAGTGGTAATCAAACAACAGGAAGTTCCGCGGTAGTCGGGAAGAAGGTGCTTGATATTTGCTTGTTAGTGAGGCTATGGATACTGTTGCTGAAGATGTGGCTCATTTGCAGCCAAGACGTCAAAGGAAAAGGAAAACCATGGTTGTAGGTGCGGGTGAGGCTTCACATCCTCCTAAAAAGTTAAGTGAGGATCACAGAACTCCGAGTGGGCCTTCTATAGCTGGAAAATCTAGGTCTGCAGTCCAGAGGTTACTTGATGGGGCTGTACTAAATGCAGATTTTAGGGGTGAGGCTATTCCTACTTTGCCTTTCATGACATCTTCCATATCCGCCACGCCGGAGCGTAAGGGCGGAGATCATACTGACTTTGTGGTTGGACCTAATCTCTGAACTATTATAACGCTCAAAGGATCCGATATTCTTCAGACACTTCTTAGCAAATCATGTGCTAATTTTCAGAGGCTGAAGTTGATTCTCTTATCAGGTCTTCTGTTCTAGTAATGATAGTTGTCACTACTGTTACCTCAACGGTTAGTCCTGCTTTGGTTGTTAAAGAGAAACCTGTTAAACATTCTCTGTTTTCTACTGATTCTTCTTCAGCTGGTGGAGCCGATCCTAACACTGGTGTCTTTTTAGATCTTTCTGGCAGCAACTTTCTTGTTGGTGGTATCCGCATTGAAAATTTATGTCCCCCAGTAGAGCGTGACCAATGGGTCCCGCCTTGATGACGGTCGCGTCAGCCGTAATATGGTTGATGAGTTTGCTCCTCTTAAGTTTTTTGCGTCTGTTCGCGGAATAGGACATGACCAGCTAATTACTGAGTTTAATGTTGAAGCTACTCGCCAAATGTCTTTGAGTGCTGAAGTAAGGATGCGTGCTGAGTATAATGTTAAGGAGAGACGGAGGTTGAAATATGTTGTTGAGAAGAAAGATGAGTTACTGAAGGTTAGGGAAGGATAGATTATGAATCTGAAGGCGCAGCTATTGCTAAGGGAAGCAAAAGCCACGGAAGCCATTCGCCTCCGTGCTGAAGCTTCTAATTTTGAGACTGTGGAGAAGTCCCTTCAGGATGAGGTGATCGCTTTGAAAGAGCGTAACACCATCCTTGAAAAGGAGCGGAACGCTCTGGATGTGAAGGCGACGGATCTTAAAGCTTCAGTGATAGGCAAGGAACGTGAACTGACTGGTTTGAATGCCCAGCTTACGTCCGTCAAATCTTGAAATGACACCCCATGGATCGATAACGTCTTTATACTTAGCTCTATTGCAAATCTTTCTATGCTATTTTTCTTATCTTATGTTTCCGTTATAATCAATAGGTACATTGAAGCTGGAGCTTTCTTCTTCTAGACTTCAAGAGAAGGTCACGGTGTATGAAAATTGCATCGAATAGCTTGAGAAATTTCAGGATGATCGAATGAAAGTTATTAATGACAAATTTGACAAGCTGTACACTGATTTTGTGGAAATGGCCCTTCTCTTGGAAGAAAAATGTTTTATCAGGCACTTCTAACTACCAGTTTCCGTGCCGCATATAGCTTTCTGACCCACGCATGGAACTGCCATGATTATATTGCCTGAATTCGCCAGATGAGACCTTTTGCTCTTGTGGTAGCTATTGGTATGGCAATTGACAAAGGATGCAGGAGAAGGTCTCCGGCTGCTGGATCACTCATGCAGGAAGGTAGGGTTTTAACGATGTTGCTGCATCATAATCCTTCTGCGGAAGTTGATTACAGTGCTAGCTTTGCAACGGCTTTTCAGATTAATATTCCCCTTACTTGAAAATTGGAAATCCAGTAAGGATGCTAGTATTGAACGTGATGAATTATCCTTCACCAAAAGAACCTTTTGCGATAAGGTATAGAGGATGTGGAGCTAGTAGCCTAAATGTGGATCAAGCTGATGGTCCATATTCCCACTACTCTGGATAAAGTTGTTATTGGAGCTACGCTCTTCACTTTCTTGGACGTCCTCCAGTTATCCCGGGTCTTGAATGATCAAGGAGAACATAGCAAATCAGAGATCAGTTTATGCATTAAGTGTTTGGGTGTGTTCTGTTATCTGATCCCTTCTCTTTTGCAGTCTTGGACATGTATGGAGGGTACTTCTGATGTTGTGCCTGCTACTGCTGACACTACCACAGCCTTGTCCACAACTATTGCTTCTGCCAGTAAAATTGCTCCTATCTCTGTTGATGAATATGAAGTTGTGTACACGGATAACCAGACGGATTCTGATGGGAATACAAAGTCCTTTCCTAATGTTGATGATGCGGAATTGAATATTCCTTAGTAATTTGTTAAGATATCTGGCCTTGGTCGCATGTGACCTTTTTTGTCGCGGCCTTTTGTATGTAAATAATTTCTCCAATTGTTTTTATCCGTTAAGTGTTGTGGTTGTTTATGATCTTTTTTGGTACGTTAAATTACGCTTGTATAATTTAATGTTTCAATCCTTGTTTTATGGTTTTGCTATCGTTTTAATACCATGATGACATGTTTATCCTGATAGTCTTGCTTGAATATTTGTGGGTTATTCTCCCTAACTGGGTTTGCAAACCTCTTAAGTAAAATTTGAGGAATTTGTTAGGTTGTACTATCCTTTTGTTAATACGAATAATTGGTTTGATGATCATGCCTTATAGTGTGCCGCGTCGTTAATCACATGTAAATGTACTTTGCGAAGAGTAAAAAAACAAATGTTTTAAAAACAAACTTGTGGAGGTAGCCAGTCTCCACTTTTATTAAAGATTTTTAAAAGACATTACCATAGATAAATAAGATAGATTGAAATGCATTGCCCCACCGCGGAATCCGCATGGGTGAATTGCTTGCATTTTATGAATATAACACTTCTTGAGGTTGCTGACATTCGAAGTTCGTGGGAGTTGCTTTCCATCACGGTCTCTTATTATAATTCGCCCTTTCCAAGTGCTTCCGTGACTTCGTACGGTCCTTCCCATTTGGGACCTAGCTTCCATGTGTCTTCTGTACGGCTTGCATCATTGTTGCGGTACACAAGGTCTTCTGGTTTGAAGCTTGTGTTTTTGACTTTGGAGTTATAGTACTTTTCCATTCTTGCTTTGCTTTTTGCCTCACGTATTGCCGCTTGCTCCCTTCGTTCTTCCAAAAGGTCGAGGTTTATTTCTAAAGCTTCATTGTTTTGTACTAAGTCTACTTCCGATGTTCTTAGTGTGGGCATGCCAATTTCCGCTGGAATGACTGCTTCCGTTCCGTATGTTAATGGGAATAGAGTATCTCCATTGCTAGATGTTATCATGGTGCGGTGTGCCCATAGAACATGAGAAAGCTCTTTCATCCACTTCTTGTTCCTTGCACCAAATCTCGCTTTTATTCCTTCTCCCAGACTGCGGTTTGCTCTTTCTACCAAGCCATTGGTCTGTGGGTGTTTGACAGAAGCAAAGTGTTGGTGAATACATAGTTTATCGCACCAATCTTTGAACGAATTGTCACGGAACTGTTTTCCATTGTCTAAAATGATCTCTCCTGGGAGCCCAAATCTATAGACGATGTTGTCCCACACAAATTTTTTGATCTGATTGCCAGTGACGGTTGCAACTGGTTTTGCTTCAATCCACTTTATGAAGTAATCCATAGCTACTATCAAGAATTTGACTTTCCCAGGACCTTCCGGAAAAGGTCCGACTATGTCAAAACCTCATTTATAGAACGGCCATGGAGACGTGATTGGAGTTAACTTTTATTGTGGATTTCTTGGTACATGTTTGTGAACTTGACAGTCTTTGCACGCTCTTATTAGTGCCCTTGCATCTTTATGCATGGTAGGCCAGTAATAACCGATCCATAAGGCTTTTGCCACAACGGATCGCGTGCTTGCGTGCATGCTGCAAGACCCTTCATGTATTTCTCTCAAAATATAGTTTGCCTGAAGTGGCCCCACGCATCGTAGCCATGGTCCAAATAAGGAATTTCTGTAGAGAGTCCCATTAATTACAGAAAACCGTTGCGACTTGCGTCTTACTGCTCTTGCTTTTTTCACATCCGCTGGCAGAGTTTCATCCTTGAGGTATTCGAAAATAGGGGTCATTCAGGTATCTCCTTCTTCTTCTACCAATGCCAATATGTCCACTTCACTTATGGATTTTTCTTTTAATTCTTCAACCAATACTTGCGTACTCAAGTGTGCGAAGCTTGTGGAAGCTATTTTGCTTAGTGCGTCTACTTTTTTGTTTTCACTTCTAGGGATTTGTCTGATTGAGAACGCCTTAAAGCTGCTTGTAAGTGTTCTTACTTTTTCCAGGTAACGGATCATGTCAGCCTCTTTTGCAACGTACGTTCCGTTCACTTGGTTTGCCACTAAACGTGAGTCCACATTTGCTTGAAAGTTTTTAACACCCATTTGCTTCGCTATCCGCAATCCAGCAATCAAAGCTTCATATTCTTCTTTGTTGTTTGTGGCGTCGAATCTAAATCTTAGGGCATAGGTAAATTCCACCCCTTCTGGGTTTGTGAGTATCAGCACTACCCCGGAACCATATGTGCAGGATGATCCATCCATAAATAGGATCCACAGCTCGGGGAGTTCTTTCTCCACTTCCATCAGAGTATTCGGAGATTCCTCCTCTGGTCGCTCGACTATAAAATCTGCCAATATATCTTCCCTTTAACTGATACTCTAGGTCTGTAATGTATTGTGTATTCTCCCAATTCGATACTCCATTTCTGTAGTCTTCCTGCTACTTCCGGTCTTGATAAAACCTGCTGGATCGGTTGATCCGTGATTACTATGATTGGGTGTGCTTGAAAGTATCTCTTTAAGCGCTTACTAGCATGCACCAAGGCCAGCACTAACTTTTCCATTGATGTATAGTTTACTTCCGGACCTCTTAATGACCTGCTGACAAAGTAGATGGGCATTTGTTTAGCTTCTCTTTCCGTCATCAGGACCACGCTTACCGTTTCCTTAGCTGCCGCCAAATAGACGATAAGTCCTTCCTTTTCCATTGGTGCGATCAACATGGGAAGCTCCGCTATTAGCTGTTTCATTTGCTTGAACGCTTCTTCCGCTTTAGTGGTCCAATGGAAGTCACTTTTCTTTGTGTATTTTTAAAGTTTTAAAGAACGGTAAAGACTTCTCTGCTGATTTGGCTAAGAACCTGTTCAGGCTTGTGAGCTTTCCGTTTAACTTTTGTACGTCTTTCAAGCATTTTAGGGATGGGAGACTTAAGACAACGTCTACCTTGTCTGGACATACTTTCAGCCCCTTGGTGTTAACTTTGTATCCCAAGAACATCCATTCTTCTACCCCAAAGGTACACTTTTTAGGATTCAATTTCATGTTAATTTCCCTTAAAGTTTCAAACGTCTCTTCTATGTCTCTGACTATCTCATCTTCTGTGCGGCTTTTGATGACAAGGTCGTCCACGTATACTTCGAGATTTCTTCCAATCTGTTTGTGGAACGCTTTATCCACCAGACGCTGGTAAGTTGCTCCAGCGTTTCTCAGACCAAAAGGAATCTTTGTATAACAGAATATTCCTTGGCTAGTAATGAACGTTGTTTTTTCTTCATCTTCCTTTGCCATTTGTATTTGGTGGTAGCCTTTGTACACGTCTAAGAAAAATTTGAAAGGGAATCCGCAAAGGATTCCACCTTCCAGTCTATTTCTGGTAGCGAATAACCATCTTTTGGGCATGCTTTGTTTAAATCTTTGAAATCTATGCACATCCTCCAACTGTCATCATGCTTCTTCTTTACCATTACTGGGTTAGACAACCAGTCATGGTCGTGTACTTCTTTCATTATTCATGCCTCCACAAGCTTTCCAACTTCTTCCTGTATTGCTTGATTTCTATTCGTTGTTTGCCCTCTTTTCTTTTGCCTAACCAGAGAACATCCCTCTCACACGTTCAAGCGGTGTTCCGTGATATGTCTTGGGACACCGGTCATATCCGCAGGCTTCCAAGCAAAAATATCCAAGTTGCGCTGAAGTATGTTACACAACTTGTTGCGGCCCTCTTCGGTGAGAGTGAAACCGATCATTAGTTTTTGTTCTGGATTTTCTAGGTTTATTGCCACCTTGACTCATTCTTCCATCATTGGTTTGGGAGCCTGGGGGTCTCTTCTGTTTCGGACACCAACGCGCATTCCAACGGAACCATCTTGCTGCTTTTTAGGATAATTACTCCTCCTTCTACCAGGAGCTTCAGCATTCCGTGAGCCGTTGACGGAACTGCTTGTAATTTTTTGACTCCTGGTCTTCCAATAATTCCGTTGTACGGAGATGGTGACCTTACAACCATGAAATTTATCCAAGCCGAAGCGGAGTGTTCTTCATCTCCAATCCTCACCAGTAGTTGTATTTGCTCTATTGACCATATTATCTCACCACTAAATCCAATCAAAGGGGTGGTAGCTGGCACTAATTGATTCTTGATTTCTAGACGAAGTCGGTTGAAACAGTGTTCATACAATATTTCTGAGGCTGATCCGCCATCAACATACATGCGGTGGATGCAATGGCCTCTTATTTCTGCCTCGATGATCATTGGACCTTCTGTTCCTTCGTCTTCATCTAGAGGTGGGAAAGGATTTCTGTGTTGGGGGAAAACTTTGTGTTATTTTTTGCCTAGCCACCCTTTCCCAAGGTTGGATCATTAGGATGGCTAATGCTTTGTCTTTCCTAGAGGTTTCTCCTTTCTTCACCGTCTTGGGCTGTTCCTTTCCACTATTCTGTTTAAGCTCCTTTATTAGGTGTGAAAGCTTTCCTGCCTTGAGCATTTCTTCTATTTGTTTCTTTAGGTGCATACACTCGTCTGTGTTATGCTCTACTTCGCCATGAAACTCACAAAATTTGGTGTGATTCCGCTTCTCGACCAGAGTCGTCATTGGTGGCGGAGCTTTATATTTCCCTTTTTTCTAAGGCGAAAATTTCTTTATGAGTTTTTGTGAGGAGCATGAATCGATCTTGCTTCCTTTCTGACATCTGCTGGTTCCGGAATCCTCCTTTCTTAAAATTTTCCCTCTGGGTACCCTCTTATTGTTTCCATGGTGGAAACGATTTCTTCCGTTCATGATTCGAGGCTGGGGAAAGATGTGGTTACTCTCATCATTTCATCAACTGTTTTTAGGATTTTTATCATGAAGACGTTTGATGAGTTCAGGGTTTGTGATTCCATGCACGAATCCGGAGATTCTCATGCACTCTGGTGCTTCTTTGACATCTCTGCTTTCTAATTTGTATCTTTTCACAAAGTCTTCTGTAGATTCTTCATCCCGTTGCTTGATGTTATGAAGCTCTATGGGATCTTTGATGTACTTCTTATGCTGAAGATAGTTTTCCAGGAATGCTTTCTTCAAATCATCATAGTTATCTATTGATTCAGCCAAAAGGTCATCGAACGATACTCTCGCATTTCCTGTTAGCGTAGAGTTGAACATGTGGCACTAGGTTGGCATAGACCACCGTTCTGTTTTTGCAACGGCCTGGAAGATTTTTAAGTGATCCTTCAGATCTTTACTTCCATCAAATGTCTTGATGTGGTTAGGCATTCTTGTTTTTGGGAAATCGAAGTAACGGATTTTGGGTGTAAAAGGATCTATTTCTTCACATACCCATGGCTGGGACAAGTCGTCCTCCTCCCTACTTGGTTTCTTTTTCTTTGATCTTGATTTCCAATGCCCGCCTCCGTTGTCCTCACTTTCTGAGAACGCTTCCGTATATCTCGAATAGAAGCGCTGGTTGTGGCTGTCTGAGTGTGCGGACACACTCTTTTCTCTGTTTCCCAACCTTTTGAACATGCATCCTTTTTTCTCTCTTAATTTTTGCCTTGGCAATCTTGACCGTTCGCGTCTTATTCTTGAGAACACACTAGGGTTGGGTCTTGGGCTGCGGGAGCGCCTAGATCCGTGCCTCTTTTCATGCTCCCTAGTACTCATCGTCCTTGACTCAGAGTACCGCGATGTCCCGGAGGATCCGTTAAAGTTTAGTTGGGCTTTCACTCCCCTCAGCTTTTTGTTTTTTTCTTTCTCCTCGTTAAACTTGTCTATGATTGGCAACAATTGGTTGTAGTTCTTGTCACAATACTCCCGGAGGGCTGCGTCAGACACGGGCCACCTCGGTCTTGCGAGACTGGATCTTTTCCTCTCCCAACCGTGTTCCGCACGGCATATGTGGGCTGGCTAGGAGCGGATTGTTCAGGATTGCTCATGGTGAGTATTTTCATAGAACGCAGTTGTATCCTGGTCCCACGGATGGTGCCAACTTGTTAGTACAAAAGATGCTATGGGTTGAAAGGGTGGATCTAGGGTGATTATTGGGTTGGGCCAATGATGAGATCTTGTACTAAACCAAGTGATAAGATGATTTCCTATACAATTAAAGGTAAACCGGGCAGTTTATCGTGGGACGGGGACCCCAGATTGGACTCGACGTAAGATTAAGTAAACATGTTTGTCAGAGAATGTCAGAGTATGTGTGTGTGAAATGTGATCAGAAAATCATACCTTGTGGGGTGTCAGAATACCCCTTTTTATAGGTGAGCCCAATATTAGGTTTTCCTAATATTTCTCTCGTTTCTATTAGTGGGCCGAAGTGGAGCCCTCGTCAGGCGAGGGTCCGCTTATAATCGTGACTTGCGGACTTGGTCTTGCCTAGCGGACTTCCGCTGACTTGCGGAAGCGTCCTTTGGAAGCCTTTTGTCCGTCTTGCTACCTTTGGACCGTAACCAGTTTGGCCTGGGCTTAGTTTTGGACCATTGTGTCTTCTGATTGTTTTATTGGGCTTGGGCCCGTGTATGACTTTATGTAGTCCAGGCCAAAAAGCCTGTTATACATATTATACGTCATCATTGTTCTTGTTATGGTGCAAAGTTGTTGGTTTACTTGATCCTAACTGGCCTCACAAGTAATTAGCCTAGACATCTGATATGAATCATATTGTTATTTTCGTATTTATCTAGTTAGTAGATAAGTATTAATATCATTTTATTAGATAATGATCATGTATTAGAGTTTATTAGGAAGGAATAGGCGCACATAGAATGAATGGGGAAAATATGTCGATCTGTTTTACACAATTGAGTACTAGAATTATAATTGCCTTCCTTTTTGATGAACAAACAACCTACATATAATTGTACTAGTCTTAACCCGCCCAACGGGAAAATGGTTTATGGGTTGACATCGAGATTGTTTGTAAAGCGATAGATAATAGCAAGTATAAAGAATATCCGAACGAACGTAGAAGCAGTAAAGAATTATTCAATTAACAAAATGAACGTAAAAAGTCGTGATCTAAAGGTAGGTGCTCCAAGGTGACACGTATGAGGTGACAAGTTAATTGTCGTACTCCCATCAACTAGAAGACTTCAAAACGATGGATGACGAAACAACATGTGCGATCATAAGAAGAGTGTTCCAACTCGGAGTCGAATGGTAAAGTAACTAGTAGAATTTACAAAATATGTCGAATTTTCGATGTCATCAAAAGGGAATAAAGTAAAGTCGCGTAAATGGTTGGAGTTGATCGTAAGAGATCAAGAAGAATTTTCCCATATGTATAGGTATCCATATATAATACCAGCATTGACGCTCAAAGGAGTAAAATGAGAAATCAGGAAGTACACGAAAATTAGAATGATCAATATTTATATAACAGACCGATATAAGGTAAATAGTAAGACGTCATATGATAGACGTAAGAGAACGAAATCATAGTCTAGTATTAAATACTCATTATACATGTAATAGTAGTAGGGATGCAAAAGAGAGCTTATAAGTTACCTGGGAGCAAGCGCGCGCGGATATCGGATAAAACAAGGATAGACTCTAAATTTTGAAAAACATGGTCATAGTCTAGGTTTTGAAAACGACCTAGTTCTCTATGACTTCAGCTCTGATACCATCTGTAACACCCCCAAAAATCAGGACAACGCAGCGGAATGGTAACATTGGGGTGCTACTTCAGGGCACAAAACACAAGTCACGGAAAACGACCTTAAAATGGACGTTTTAAATAAAGTCATATTCTATTTAATAAAAGATCAGAGTTGCAACAGGTTTCATTTATAATGTATTAGAAAACATTGTCAAAACGTTTGTCAAATAGTACTCAAGTTATTAAGCCTTCAAAAATATATATATCCGCGCGACTCGAATGCTCCCAATGCTCCACTAGCAAAATAGTAACCTGAAAATACATGCTAAAACGTCAACAATAATGTTGGTGAATTCATAGGTTTAAGTAAAAAGCAGTATTGAAATAATTTAAGAAATATTTCAGAAGAAAAGTAGCGTTACAACATTTAAAAGTGTTATTTCCGAAATCCATCCGAAATCCAAGTAGTGATTCAGTAAATCAAGAAGTATTTAAAAAGTGGACCACAAGATCGAAGTAATGGTGGACTAAGTACATATTCCGAAGTCCAAAACAAGTAATGTAGACAAGGGAAACACATTCACCAAGTCTAAATATATATTATTGCACTAAGCTCATGACACCGAAACCTTAACGTACTTCAATCAAGAGATTGGAATGCCCCGTAAAAGTAGGATGTTCTGCCAAACATCCTGGAAAGTAATATCTCAAATGTTAAATGCACCTGATCAAACTAGTGACCCAAGGAAAGGTGGGGATTGTCAATCCCGATAGATCTATCCACAACACTCGCGCTCACGACACTAGCAACTGACGGTTCATGATAAAAAGGGGACTTAAGTGGCAGAGAAGGTACTTAGGCAATAATGTAATCAGGAAATAGCATACAGTTTAAAAACACTTGTGTCCGAAGAAAAGCAATCATGTTGTTCAAAATTCAAGGTTTTCAAAGTATAGGTATTCAATGATCTCAAATCAGGTAGTTAGACAAATCAAGCTTTGGTAAAATAGTCAGGTAATTGTACTGTAGTAAAATATACGAGTTTGTAAAAGAGCATGTATTCTCCCCCAAAACAGTTTAAAACAAGTAAAATAGGGGCTATGAAACTCACCTTGATCAACGATCACGATCAAATAAACCGAATACAAACGAAGCAGCAACGATCTCGATCACGACCTATAATTACGTCGCTTGATTACAATACGTACAAAATACGAGCAACGATGCGTACATCGTTACGGCGAAAACATATATATATATTTATATATGATTACATACTTATATGTGATGAGAAATCCACTTGCGCGTTCTAAACCTTAACACTTGGTATATATTTTATATATACTATTTTTCATCCAATCATATATTATTTCATTCTTATAATCGACCAACGGCCTCAAAAGTAATTACTTAAGATAATATATTATTCGATATTATTTTATAAATCGAAATCACCTTCATAGTTCGTTAACGTTTACTAATGTCCTTGTTGACTTTTACGCTTGACTTTTTAATAAAAATACATTTATTTTCTAAGCCTGGCCCCGACCAAAACGACCCACTAAATCACCTTTTCACGACTCGGGTTCTAAAGCAAATTTATGCGAAACGATATTCCGGACAACTTTTTAGTTTTAGCCGAGACCTGAAACTCGACAGAAAATGACCAAAATGCCCTTACGAGAATCTGCTGAAACTATATATATATTTTTATAAAAATACAGAAGTTTGACTTTCGATTTTGACCAGAGAAAAGGTGGGGCTATGAACTCACAAAGTATTGAAAGGTAATTGTACTGTAGTAAAATATATGAGTTTGTAAAAGAGCATGTATTCCCCTCGCGGGTTTATAAAACATTAAAAAGATTGAAATGCGAGACTATGAACTCACCTTGAGTGAATGGTAATCAACAAGTATTCACAATAGAAAATGCGTCACGCTTACGATCGAATGCAACCTAATCCAATATAGGTCGTATAAGTACTAAACACTTTGATTATTTATAGGTCATATAGCTCATCATACTATCGTTCGGGCTATCATAATTAAGAGGTCATGTAGTGACGTATGAGGAGCTAGGACACTTTAAATCGTAAATCCAACAACTCGTCGATACGCCACCCCGAAGAGGCCTCATTATGAAACTCCCTAGTAATATAGTACTTTGATAACCACATATAATTCTATATAGCTCAATCACCAACTAATGGTTTTGGTAAAATTGTGTTTAATAAGTTAAAACGTTTATAATTATTAAACAACATGTATCACATATTTATTAATTCCATTTTACGATATATATAACAATATGACATAAGAAAAGTGTGTAAATTCATAAACATAAGTGAAAACTCTTTTTACATATTAAAAATCATAAGTGGTGATATAGTTATATAAACATGTAAACATCATAAAATGATGAACGTAAAGAATGAAGGTTTTTTAGATAACCTTATTAGATGTAAGAATGATGAACCAAAGTTTCTAAACCCTTGTTTAGATATAAAACCCTAGCTTTCCATTTTAAAACCTTTCACTTTCTGATTAACACTTGAAAATGCTTAGCCAATACTTGGAAATACCTTAGAATATCTTAGGATAGATGTATATAGGAGTGTATGGGTTGTAGAAAAATTGATATAGTTTGTAGGTGCTTGTGTTTTGCCGTAGCGATTATAGAGATGGAAAAGGAGGTGTGTTTGAATTTTCTATGTTAAGTGTTAAGCATGTATGACTTCTATTACTAGATCTCATCACTAGATACATGCATATATGGTGCAAGACTTAGTCAAGGAGACATGTTGAGGGTCTTAGGGAAGTTAGTCATAGTCCTTGGTCAAAGTCTTTGGTCCAAGGAACAAGTGATGGCTAGGTTTTAATGAAGAGGTATGGTACAAGACTAAGTGTTGAATTCTTGTCTTATATCTTTGCATCATTTGCCATAAATTCGGCAATAAGAAGATATATGTGATGTTGTTGGGTAATTTTTATGTATTGGGTATAAATGTGGGTATTTGTTGAAGCGTAGAAAGTTTTGGTGGTTCCGGGAGTGCCTAAACGCATTTTATCGCGAAACGTATACACTTTACGTATCCGATAAAAATAATTTTAAAAAGTTAATTATTACTTTCGTAAAAATAATATATTGCTTGCTTGACGAAAACTTGAATTCGTTTGGTGTCCGTTTACGTTGGTTGTTGATTTTTAGTTCACGCGATTTAACTTAACACTTAAAATTAAAAGCGAACGCGTATGAGAAAAGAAAAAAAAATAGTGAAAAATGACAAAATGAATGATGTCATAAAATGACCTGAAAATACGGAATGTTACAATACTCGGGACCAGGCACATAATCTGGTGATGGTGGTGCCTGCTCTGGCGACTGCGGTGCAACCTCTGGTGACTGTGGCTCAGCATCAGATAGCAACTGAAATCCCCATGGTGGCAAGTCAAGATCGGAAGATATAGACGTGTTGGTGACTGTAGATGAAGACATGACTTTTGTAACAATAAAATTAACTTATATAAGTATAATGTATAAGACATGTATAGTAATATACGTAATATAATATAAATACATATATAGATCATGTAAGCAGTCAATGCAAACAAATAATGTATGTATGTCCGTGAAAAACTTTTGTATGATGCAATGTTTGTGAAAATTGTTATAGTCCAAGTTAAAACTTTTTACCTGGTTCTCTATAACCTGGCTCTGATGCTAATATGTAACACCCCCAAATTGGGTCGCAGCGGAATAAGGGTCCGGAAGTGTTACTTCATAGATCAATAGCACAATATATGAGAGAACGACCTCTAAATGAGTCGTTTAAAAATGATACATTGGATTGAACTGAAATGTTGTTACAAAAGCTTCATGCTTTAATTGTTCCTCATAAAAATATAAAGATTTTGATACATAACAAATATCCCAAAATGTAATGCATTTAAATCTCTATTGCAAAATGACTCCAAAATGATGACCCCAATGTATCCAAGTTCTTGTACTCTTATTGACCTGAGAAAAACATGCTTAAAAGCGTCAACATAAAGTTTGTTGAATTTATAGGTTTAAGTAATGTATAAAGTAGGACCACCAAATTTCAAGTACGCAATAATGTAATACATACAATATCACAAAAGTAATTACGCATGCGCTAAGCTCATGACACTAAAGCTACATCATGTACGTACTTGCAATTTAATTCTAATAACATGCCCGTGTAGATGTTTAACCCGCAACATCCGAATCCGACATGGTATACGGCCGTTAGTTTGGTACCGCCAAAACTAGTGAGCGCTACTCACCCGAACGGGGAGTCAATCCCAAATAGATCTATTTATAACATTTGCGTTTATACTGAATAATTAACAGTTCATTATTCATGGGCATAGTGGGTTATCGCTACTTAGGCAAACTCTTAATTTGTTTAAAAGTGTACTTACGTCCAAATATAAAACAATGCATGTTTCTCACCTCAAAAGTTGTAAATCATTATAATTGTATAAAATGAGGCTATGAACTCACCTTTAGTGAATGAATTGATTCTAGAAAAATCAAATGAGTGAAACGTCACGAGTAATCCGAATGCAACCTAATTAATTTATAGGTCGTATGAGTATAGTGTATTTAAAATAAATACAACAATATAAATTATAGAGTTATATCACCACCTAATAGTTTTTATTTAATTTATGAATGTTGAAATAATATTTAAATCGTGCTTGATAAATAAGTGTCCAAGTATATAATACGTAAAAATATTATCTTTGTCCAATAATTGATTATTTGTTAATAACACTTGATTTAATATTTTTATCGTTTATATAATAATATTATATAAATAGTTTATTCATTTTATAAAATAATATTTATAAAGTTAAAAACATGTATAAATATTATATGAGTAATACTACATTATTTCTTAATGTTTTTATAGCCCAAATGGACAAAAGTGCTCGTAAACCTTATTTTATAATCCCAACAGCTTCTTGTACTTTTATATAAATGCAGAAAATTGTTTATAAAAGTTTACTAGCTTTTATAATTTCTAATTAAATATTTTCCGAAATCTTTAAAAACTCATAACTTTCTCGTTTTAATTATGTTTTACATGTTCTTTATATGTACGACATCGTGTCAAGATGATATATCAAAATAAAATGGTCACAAATTTTATAAAAATCTGTACCGAAATAGTAACATCAAACTGTTTTTATAAAATTATTTTTATAACTTTTTAATTATTGAAATCTTGCAAAATTCATATCTCCTTCGTTATTGCTCTGTTTTTCAAGTTTCTTATATATTTGGAATCCTCATGAAATGTACTATTTAATTTCCAGGTCTATATAATTTAAAAAATTCGTAACTTTTACAGAATGTATAAACAGTTTGCATTTATCATTTATAAAACTTGTTTTATAAACTTTTGACATAATTAAATTATTACAAGTCCTCTAATTTAATTAATACCACATCCTTGTATATTTCATGTCCTCTAATTTATGTCCATTAATTTATATCCAAATAAAATGTCCTCATAATTATTTATGTATAAACTTTTAACAATTAATTTATTAATTAATTTTATAAATCAATCAACACTTGTAATATATATAATAAAACGTGTTTGTTGATAAAATATAATGCCTAAAAACATTACTAATATTTTTTCACATCTTTACATTTTGATAATCACAAAATATAAAAACGTTCAACGTAAAATTAAACGTAAACAAGTAATTAGTAGTAAATTCTCATTTCAACAAATACACATTTAAAGGTATGAATAAATAAATGCTTAATGCATTTTATGATCAAAAGAAATTTTTATTCAACCTCACACTTTTATAAAATGTTGTAAACATTTTATAAACATTACAAAATATTTTCTACAATTAAAAGAAATGTTTTATTCAAAATAAACATTTTCAAATTCAAATTTTCGGACCTAAAACGGCTAGAAAAGTCTTGTATTGTTGTTAAAATCAAAACTATGAAACTTCTTAGTGTATCAATTTGAGCCGTGAGCTATGTATAAGAACAAGAAGAGAATTTTTTATTTGCTAGTAATGAGAGAGTGTAAGAATGAGGCTTGCATTAGACTTGTATTTATAGTGGAAGTATTACACAAACCATAACACAACATAATGGATTAGGAAGTGGTTTAGTGGTAATGATACAAGGAGTACAAGTGCTCTCCTCCTCCCTCAGAGGATGAGAAGTGACCTTAGTGAAAGATTAGATTTTATTACTTGTGTTATGTATAAAGGAGGGACGGCCAAAATGGGTTGTAGGATAGAAATGATATAATTTTGTGTATTGGGTATAATAGTGGGTACTTTTTGAAGTATAGATGGGTATTGGTGCTTCCATGCATGCACAAATGGATTTTTTTGTGAAACGTAAACGTTTTACGTAACCAATAAAAATAAAATATGAAAAGTTAATAATTATCTTCGTAATAGTTATATAACACTTGCTTGACATAAACTTTTATTTGTTTGATGACGGTTTACGTTGAATGATGATTTTTAGTTTACTCGATTTAACTAAACGATGAAAATTAAAAGTAAACGCGTAAAACCCTAAAAATAAATAATAAAAAGTATGAAGTCGTAAAATGACCTGAAATAACGAATTGTTACACCCGGGTGCTCGTTTCTTCGTCGAGCTTGACTTCCATGACTCCAAAGTTAATAAAACACTTCTCCTTGGACCCGGAAATGATCTCTACATGATTCTTCTTCTCGATAAATCTTCCACAAAACTCTTTCTTGTTAGGAAATCTTTACATTCATAAATTCCTTCATCTTTTGTTTCTTTCCTCAATCTTTTATCACCTTCTTCGGTTTAGCTATCTACAAACCTATAAATTCATTTTTGTTGCAATATTAGTAGCAAAAGCTTGTTAATTAACCGAATAACACATATAAAAATACGGATAACGCACCTAAAAAATACATTCTACAAGCATTATCAAATTCCCCCACACTTAAGTTTTGCTCGCCCTCAAGCAAATATAGATTTTGAAAAGAGTTGTTCCAACAATTCTCCGATCATGATTCACAAAATTCTTAATTGTTCTAATAAAGAATAATTATTGCTTTTAATTTTTGAGCAAAAACTTTTAGATGTTTGACAATTTTCATATGATTCTCGAACTTGATAACACAACTAAGCACCTCACGAATAGAAACTTTTTGACTTCTAATTCACTCAACACTCGATTTATTTATTGGAGGTGTAAGTAAATCACTCATTGTTCAGTTATGATTTTCGTGTCATACCATATGCTTGTACGAGAAACAAAATAAAACCAAGGAGGCGTAAGCACCAAGTGTACATATCAAAAGAAGCACTTATCGGGTTGTATTGTTTATGCTTTTGGGTTTAGTGGGAATGGATAAGGCATGGGAACGTATATATGATGAGTTGTGTATCCAAATAAACATAAGTCAAAAGTCTACAAACCAAGTGTCACTAGATACCACATTTCACTATCCATATGAATTTTGAATGATGATGCACTTTTATTATTCTTATTTTTTCTGTGTATCACGTCTTAGCACATTGGCTAATCGATACACCAATTTTCTTCTTCTTCCTTCATCTTTATAATATTTAGCACATTGGCTTTATTTACTCTTTTTTATATTTTTATAACATTTCATCATAATATTCGACCAACCTCCGGTCGACGATCATCATATACATGTAGCAAACAAAATATCATAAGACATGGAGTTAGAAACTCTCTCAAATTTCATAAGGATTTATCACATAACTTCCATCAATCCAAGTAGCTAGAAACCAACCAATAAACTTTGACCAGGGTAAGGCTAGACTAAATGGTGTATAATTTTTTCTTTTTTTTCTTTGGTGAATTTATCAATTAAGAACAGGATGGCTCAGCATGTTTTTCTAAGGTATCTAGTGCTAAAATTAAGCACTAACAAACGGGTTCTAAGTAAGTGGTTAACTAGCCGAGATGGCTAGCTAAAAGCATTAAGACATAAACGGAAGGCCATTTGGATTTTCCTAATTTGCTTCTTTATCACGCACATACACTTATTATCACACAAGTGTGATCTCACTGCAGATTCATAATGATTTACAAGTACAAGTTTTAGAATCGAGTTAATCACCGGCACACTCATAGCAAAAGATTGAGCATAAAAGATGTATGCTACATAAGAAATAGGCTCAAATCCTCACATATTGGGTAGCGGGCTACAAATGTGCTAGTAAATGTTATCGATCCTAAAACAGGTTGTTCTATCAATCGGGACACTTCTAAAAATTTCAAATAGCATATTGTTGGAACGATTTAGTTGTTTTTAATATAGTGAATTTATGTGTGAAAACAACTAGATCAATGAGGGAAATAAATATATCCCTAATGAAATAATATACTAAAAATAATCCTAAAAAGTATACAAAAAAAAAAAATTAGACCATTTTTCCTATTTACTTCCCTCCCCCACACTCAAGTTTTTCATTGTCCTCAATGTGATAAAACGAACTTCAAAGTAAAGGAAATAATACATATCTTTCGTATGTTGTTTCAAGCACGCGATTAGAGTTTCCGGAAAACTCCGATTTGTAAACAACCAATACATCTTCGCATATCAACCATGCAAAATATTGCATATATACAACACAACGAATACTACAAAATAACACTTAAACATAAAAATAATCCTAAATTACCAAGTAAAAATAGTACTTAAAATAGAATTTAAAACATCCTAAAAAGAAATAGTACGTAAAACAGGAAATATTCGACACATATAAGAGTCTCAAAGAAACAAACTTGATCAACACGATCAATCATCCATGTCATCATCACTTTCCACGCAATCCTCTGATCGTACAAACTGATCACTCATATCATCATCATCATTGTCTTGAACTCCTTTTGATGATCCTCTAATCTCGTAACCTGAGCTCGAGACAATTGAATTACCTCTATAACTTGGCATAGCACCCGTAAACAAATAAGCATGTCCTGGTGCTCCATACTGACCTCCTTCATAAGATGGATTTCCCATATCGGGATAATGTGTGTAAGGGTGAGGATAAGGCACATAAGGATAAGGGTAAGGTAGAACATTGGGTGGCTCATAAGTAGGGTAAGCAAAGTTGGCTTCATCGGCCAAATGATGTAGGATAGGTATAGAATGCTTAAGCATGTAGCCATTCCTCAATAGCTTTGCATCTCTCCAAACATCCCTACGCTTAATATCATTTAAACTCGCATTCCAATCTCCCTAACTTGAATTCAGTCCACTAGGCTCTCCTTCCGGTAAATCACTAGCTTAAGGTGGTACTTCCAATAGTGTAATCGGGCTTAACTTATTTGCTCTCCTATTAAGCGCTTTTCTAAACATCTTATAATCCTAAGACTCACTCTTAATTGGCTTCGAACATTTAGCCAATTCCTTATCATTGTAAAATCCCAACTTCTTTGCAATCTTGGTCACAAAACGACCTCCATAAATTTCACTTTTCTTTTTTAAACCCGAAGCTTTCTTAGAAAGATACCCGGCCAAAATCCAAGCCACATTAGCATTGTGTCCTTCATCCAACAAACTTAGCAACGAAAGATCGAGCTTTTGGACCTTGTCCCTACTCCCCGTCCTATGCACGAAAGCTCCAACCAATATCTTATGCATAATATGCAACAATGGATACCTAATATATGCTAATTTTTTATTCCCGTTTGTTGGTTGTCCAATTCTATTCCAATAGGCATCGTGGTTAAACCCCTTGTCATTTGTCATAAGCCTAAGAAAATGTGTCTCAAACAACCTATGTTGAACCTCACTTTCACTATATAAGCCAAGAAGAACCGTGAACTCCGGCAAGGTATACACATGCTCCTTTCCACACAATCTAAACCAAATGCACTTTTTTGTCATGATTTCATTTTGATTCACCTTTCTATTAAAATACATCATTGAATAAAACTCCAAGCAGCATTCTCGATAAACTTTCTATCCATTACTAAATATATTTTTCCATGAACGATCTAAAAATACATCTCTATCTTCGTGCATTTACTCAATCTTTATCATATCCAACAAAGTATCTTCACAACCATAATTATCAAACACATTCCAATCAACTAACCTTGGAATTCCAAGTTGCCTAGTTTGCAATTTAGATAATCTCTCATTATACGCATTCTTTTCACCTGCCAACAATCTACTCCACTTCAGATATTTGTGAGTAACCAGTTGTAAATCGAAATGGATAGTCCTTTTCGCTTCTCTTCAAGCATATTTGAGAATGATCTGGTTAGGTGGTGAACGTGTTGAGCTTGATGTACCTTTCTGCGAAATAACAAAAATCCAAGTGAACACAATCTTAAACTAAACAATAAAACATAGCATGGAAGTCCTTGAACCTAAAACATGAAAAATGAGAAAAAGGGTGGCCAGAGTAATCCAGCCATTCGGCCCGGACCTCTAGCTGTTCAGCCTGGGTTGGTTTTTATAGACAGCGGGTTCCAATCGTTCGGCCCGAGCCACCAGCCGTTCGGCTGGATTTACCTGTAGGTCGATTTGGCTCCGGTTGGTTCCTGGGCGTTTTCTCACTCTTCCATTTCACTTCTAACATCCTCCTAGGCTCATGTAATCCTTCCTATATCATTCCAAATCATCCAGAACGCGCCTAATACTACATAGTGATTTGCTAATTCCTTAAGAACACTTAAAGCTTCATCTCTTCTAAAAACGCAAACACTAAGGGTTCCTATAATTAAACTAGTAGTTTCCAATCACTACAATCTCATCATATAGACCTAGAAACATCAATCCCAATCCAATTCGTTCTTACTATTCATCCTCAAATTTTTTACATTTTCAATTTGCAACCATTCATTGAATTCTTAATCAATTCCTCAAATCTCTTTTGCAATTGATTCTCCTAGCATTTACCCAACAACTACCAACAAATCTTAGATCAATTTTCATCGATTCGAAAATACCTAATTTTTGACCTAGAATCTAAAATTCGAGTCTAGAACAATTTAATCTAATTCAAAGGAATTACTTACTTGTTTTGGGGCCATTTATGATGTACAAGAGTGATTAGTAACAGCAATTAACTCCTATTAATTAAATTTGAGAGATTAAGGAGGTTAGTGTGTGTTGTGGGTGTTTTTGAATGTTGGGTTTTTATAAAAACCATCCAGACGAATGGCCCAATGCTTGAGCCGTTTTGCACCAAAATTAGGCTTTTCTTTTGTCTTGACAAATTGGTTTAAGCGTTGTTTCAATGCGTTTTTACAAAATCTTTTTGGTTTTTACAAAATATTACACACAACATGACACTAATGATCTGAAATTCGGTCAAATATTACCTCTACTCATTAAACTATACAAAGCGATATACTACTAAAAATTATATATCCAACATATCCAACAACTAAATAGATAAGCAAATAATAAGATAGATAAATATTCTTAAAACTGAAGCATTATAATCAAACGATAAACTAAACCAAGTACCAAATGATAACCAAATGACATAATCCCAAAAACTGAAAGTAAATTGTTTTGAAAAGATGCGTAATGTTGGGATTAAAATCCTTTTGATGCTGCTTGGAGTTAATATTGCTAAGGTTAGAGTTACTGTTGTCAAGCATAACTTAGTGTTGTTAGATCTTAGTGAAAAATATGCTAAGTAGTTAGTACTGTTAGTTACTACTGCTAGTGTATATTACTACTGCTAATGGAAGTTAAGACTGCTCAGAGACTTAGAAGAAATCCTACTAACTAGTTAATACTGCTAGTTTAAAAGTTACTACTATTAGTGTAACTTAGTACTGCTAGTATATGTTAGTACTGCTAGTGTAACTTAGTACTGCCAATGAAGAATGAAGAAAATATTCTAAGTAGTTACTACTGCTTATATACAGTTAGTTTTGTTGATATAAAAGTTAATGCTGCAGGTTATAAGTTACAACTGCTGAGTGATTACAACTGCTGGAAGGGTTTATGCAGACAGAGATGAGATCAAAGACTTATCAGAGAAGAGATAAATATTGATAGGAGAACAAGAATACTTACGAAGATAAGTATTAGTTATTTGTAAAGAAGATATGTATAACTTATTTGTTTAAGAGATTAATTTTGTTTATAGAAAATATTATGATAACTTAGGAAAGTATTGTAAGCCTGGTAGGAGTCCTTGGTGTATAAAAGGAGGTCCTAGGGCATAGAGTTTATTATTAGTCCTATCTCTTTTACACAGTCGTTTATAGCTTCAAGGTTTTGTAAACCCTAACACTATTAAGAGTGTTCGTTTTATATTGAGGCTTAAAGTTTAGTAATCTGTTTTGTTATTAATTTTGTGTTACTGTTTCATTAAGAATTCTTCTTAGTATCATTGACTAGATTCCGCATAGTCTTCGATATTCATAATCAAAGTTTCTACCATAGTTATCTTGGATTTATTCAATACAACTAAGCCTTTTACACGCTAAGCAAGATCTATTCAAGTAGGATCAACAAGTGGTATCAGAGCTTGTTGAGAAACTTTAAATAAGAAGAAGCAATCTACATATACCAGATCTATTTGTTTGAGAAAACATGGAGGCAGTATCTTCACTAATGGTTGCTGCTGCAAAACTTCTAGTGCTCAATCCTAATGAATTTGAGCTTTGGAAAATGAGGATAGAACAATACTTTCTAATGACATATTATGCTCTTTGAGAAGTAATAATCAATGGTGACTCACCTCCACCAAAGAAAACTGTTGATAGTATTGAGCAAACATATCCTCCTACAACTGCAGAAGAGAAGTTAGCAAGGAAGAATGAGTTAAAGGTAAGAGGTACTCTGTTGATGGCTCTTCCTAATGAACATCAACTAAAGTTTAACTCCTACAAAAGTGCCAAGTCTTTGATGGAAGCTATAGAGAAGAGGTTTGGAGGTAATAAGGAATCAAAGAAAGTACAGAAGACGCTTCTTAAATAGCAGTATGAGAATTTCAATAGAAGTAGTTTAGAAGGACTTGATCAGATCTATGATATGCTGCAAAAGCTCATCAGTCAGCTAGAGATTCATGGAGAAACTATTTCTCAAGAAGATCTGAATCTGAAGTTATTAAGAAGTCTGCCATCTGAATGGAAGACTCATACCTTGATCTGGAGGAACAAAAGTGATTTAGATACTTTGAGCATGGATGACCTATACAACAACCTGAAGATTTATGAAACTGAAGTTAAAGGGTCATCTAGCACAAACCAAAACACACAAAACGTTGCTTTTGTGTCTTCCAATATCACTGGCAGCACCAATGAAGCAGTTAAAACTGCTCATAGTGTTTCTGCTGCTAACTCTAAGCCTAATGCTTCTACTTTACCAAATGTTGATAGTCTGAGTGATGCTGTGATCTACTCCTTGTTTGCTAGTCAGTCTAACAGTTCATAAGTAGACAATGAAGACCTAAAGCAAATTGATCCTGATGATTTGGAGGAGATGGACTTGAAGTGGCAGATGGCAATGCTGACAATGAGAGCAAGGAGATTTCTCAAGAAGACAAGAAGGAATCTAGGTGTTAATGGGACTAATACCATTGGCTTTGACAAGACCAAGGTGGAATGCTATAATTGCCATGGAAGAGGTCATTTTCTAGGGAGTGCAAGGCTCCTAAGTATCAAGACAATAGAAACAGAGAGACAACAAGAAGGACAGTGCCAGTTGATGAAACAACTTCAAATGCTTTAGTATCTTAGTGTTATGACCTTGGCTATGATTGGAGTGACCTAGCTAAGGAAGGACCTACCAGTTTTGCACTTATGGCTTATACTTCTTTAGGTTCTTCAAGTTCTTCAAGCTCAGACACTGAGGTATCAACTTGTTTTAAAGCATGTTTAAAATATTATGAAACTCTCAAAGAACATTATATAATCTAACAAAAGATTTTAATAAGTCTCATATAAATGCAGGAGCTTATAAAACAGGTCTAGAATCTGTAGAGGCTAGACTAGATGTGTATAAAAAGAATGAGGCTGTTTTTGTAGAGGACATAAAGGTTTTAAAACTTGATGTTATGTTGAGAGATAATGCACTAACAGAGCTTAGAAAAAAATTGAAAAACCTGAAAAAAGAAAGATATGATTTAAAACTTACCTTAGAAAAGTTTGAAAATTCATCTAAGAATCTAAGCAAACTGTTAGAGATTCAAGTAAGTGATAAGTTTAAGACTGGTGTAGGGTTTGATAGTCAAGTGTTTGATAGTCAGGTGAATGATAAAACAGGTGAAGGGTATCATGTTGTTCCCCCTCCCTATACTAGGAACTTCATGCCCCCTAAACCTGATTTGGTACTTGCTGATGAAGAAGAATATGTTTTTAGTGAGTCAATAACTAGTGTTCCTACAATTGAAACTAGTGATGATAAGACTAGTGAATTAAACCTAAGTCTGTTAGTGAACCACTTATTGAAGATTAGATATCTGACAGTGAGGATGAAAATGAGACTGAGTCTAAATCTCAACAGAGAAAACCTAGTTTTGCTAAGGTAGAATCTGTTAAATCTAATGATCATGTGAAATCACCTAGGGAGTCTGTTAAGAAGGTACAGAACAATAAGCAAGCTAAATACCCTAGGAAAAATAGTCAAAGTCCTAGAGGTAACAAGAGAAACTAGAATAATTTGATGACTCAGAAATTAGGAAGTAATTTTGAGTTTAAGAATAAAGCTTGCTATGTATGTGGCAATTTTAACCATTTGATCAAAGATTGTGATTTCTATGAAAAGAAAATGGTGGAAAAATATGTATGGAACAATGCTAGAAGGGTGAATCACCAAAATTCTAAAAGAATATCTCACCCTCATCCAAAAGGAAATTTTGTTCCAAAAACAGTCTTAATAAAATCTGGCCTTAAAACACTTAATACTGCTAGGCAAAACTCTTCAAAAGCAGCAGTATCAGTTAATACTGCCAGACCAATTAATACTTCTTTCTCAAGACCAACTGTGAACTGTGCAAAACCAGCATCAAATGTTTTTATTAGAGAACATTCACATATTAGAAGCTTCTTTAACAAGTTTAAAACAAATAAAAATAGTAATCTTGTTAAGGGAAATGTTACTACTGTTGGGCCAAAAGCAGTAGTAAGTGATAATAAGGGAAATGAGGCTAATGATGTTAAGGCCTCAGCATGTTGAGTTTGGAGACCAAAGCAAAAAGTTTTAGACCATGTCTCCAGACACAATGGTGCATCAATGAACTTTAAAAGATTTGACTATGTTGATGCACAAGGCAGATCCAAGTCTGTAATGGCTTGGGTCTCCAAGAGAGCCTTGTTTTTCTTACTCTATGTGCAGGGCAATCCACAACTTGAGTTGTAGGAGAAAGGAATTATTGACAATAGATGCTCTAGGCACACGACTGGAAACATATCCTATCTTTCTGATTATGAATAAATTGATGGTGGATATGTTGCCTTTGGAGGAGACACCAAAGGAGGTAAAATAAGAACTGGTAAATTAGATATTGAAGATGTGTTTTTTGTAAAGGAACTAAAGTTTAACCTCTTCAGTGTCTCACAAATGTGTGACAAGAAGAATAGTGTTCTTTTACTGATACTGAATGTGTTGTTCTGTCTCCAGACTTTAAATTAACTGATGAAAGTCATGTTTTGCTTAAAGTTCCTAGATATGATAACATGTACAGTGTTGATTTAAAGAATGTTGTTTCTCAAGGAGGTCTCACTTATCTCTTTGCAAAAGCCACAACAGATGAATCTAATCTTTGGCATAGGAGGCTTGGACATGTAAATTTTAAAACAATAAATAAACTGGTTAAGGGAAACCTTGTCAGAGGTTTACCTTTAAAACTTTTTGAAATTAATCAAACATGTGTTGCTTGTCAGAAGGGAAAGCAACATAGAGCTTCTTGTAAGACCAAAACAGTCAGTTCAATCAGCCAACCTTTATAAATGTTGCATATGGATTTGTTTGGACCCACATTTGTAAAGAGTTTAATGAAAAAGATGTATTGTCTAGTTGTCACAGATGATTATAGTAGGTTTAGTTGGGTTTTCTTCTTAGCCTCTAAGGATGAAACAAGTGACATCCTTAAAACATTTATTACAAGCATAGAAAATCTAATAGACCTTTACCGGGGTAACCCTTTACCCAAAAAAAAGAAAATCTAATAGACCTTAAGGTGAAAGTGATTAGATGTGACAATGAGACTAAATTCAAGAATAGGGTCATGAATCAGTTCTGTGAAATGAGGGGTATTAAGAGGGAATTTAGTGTTGCTAGGAATCCACAACAAAATGGAGTAGCTAAAAGGAAAAATAGGACACTAATAGAGGCTGCTAGGACTATGCTAGCTGATTCAAAATTGCCAATAACTTTTTGGCTGAAGCAGTAAATACTGCTTGTTATGTCCTATTTAGGGTATTAGTAATTAAGCCTCACAACAAGACCCCTTGTGAACTTTTTCTAGGTAGAAAACATGCCTTAAGCTTCATGAGACCATTTGGGTGTCCTATTACAATTCTTAATACCATAGATCACCTAGGTAAGTTTGATGGCAAGGCTGATGAAGGGTTCTTTGTAGGATACTCTACCAATAGCAACGCATTCAGGGTATTCAACAGTAGAACTAGGATAGTAGAAGAGAACCTGCATATCAAGTTTAGTGAGGATATACCTAACATTGCAGGAAGTGGACCTAAATGGCTTTTTGATATAGATGCACTAACAAAATCCATTAACTATAAGCCAGTTGTTGCAAGGAATCAGTCTAATGGTAATGCAGGTATAAAAGCATGTGATGGTTTAAGTAAAGCTAGAATGGAGACAGTACCTGGCAAAGATTACATACTGCTACCATTTTTGACTTAAGATCCATCATTCTCTTCTAGTTCAAAGGATTCTCCTGATGCTGGATTCAAACCATTAGGGAAGGAGGAAAATAAGGATGCTAAAGATCCATAGAATGAAGATAGTGAGGTGCCAAATATAGATAAGCCAAGAGTTAATCAAGAGCAGGATGCAAATGTCAACAGCACTAACAAAATTAATATAGTTAGTCTAACTGTTAATGATGTTGGCATAGAAGCTAATGTTGTTGATGAAAATATAGTCTTTGGATGTGATGATCCAAATATGCCTAATTTGGAAGAGATTGTCTATTCAGATGATGATGACGGAATTGGTGCAGAGGCTGACATGACTAATTTGGATACACATATCCTTGTCAGTCCTATTCCAACTACCAGAATTCATAAGGATCATCCAGTTGAACAAATCATTGGAGATATACATTTAGCACCTCAAACCAGAAGGATGACAAAGAATGTGACTAACCATGGTATGTTTAGTTCAGTGCAACAGAGGATCAATCACAAAGATTTTCAAAACTATTTGTTTGCTTGTTTTTTATCACAAGTAGAACCCAAGAAGGTGATTCAAGCTTTAACAGATCCAAGCTGGATAGAAGCAATGCAGGATGAGCTTCTACAGTTTAAATTGCAGAAGGTTTGGACTTTGGTTGATTTACCATATGGCAAGAGGGCCATTGGAACAAAATGGGTCTACAGGAACAAGAAATATGAGAGAGGTATTGTAATTAGAAACAAGGCAAGGCTGGTTGCACATGGTTACACTCAAGAAGAAGGAATGGATTATGATGAGGTTTTTGCTCCAGTTGCTAGGATTGAAGCAATTAGGCTGTTCTTAGCCTATGCCCCATTCAAAGACTTTGTTGTGTACCAAATGGATGTGAAGAGTGCATTTCTGTATGGCAAGATTGAAGAGGAAGTTTATGTCTATCAACCTTCAGGGTTTGAAGATCCAGAGTTCCCTGACAGAGTTTATAAGGTAGAAAAGGCATTATATGGTCTACATCAAGCTCCTAGAGCCTGGTATGAGACTTTATCTACCTATTTATTGGACAATGGATTTCAGAGAGGTCAGATAGATAAAACTTTGTTCATTAAAAGGATCAAAGGTGATATTTTACTAGTTCAAGTATATGTTGATGATATCATTTTTGGATCTACAAGAAAGGAGATGTGTACTGAGTTTAAGAAGATGATGCATAAGAAGTTCCAGATGAGTTCTATGGGAGAGCTCACATTCTTCTTAGGACTGCAAGTGACACAGAAAGTGTGGATTTTTTATCATCAGTCATGGAATGTATGTGGAGATATTTGAAGAAGTTTGGTTTTTCAACTGTAAAGACAGCAAGTACACCCATGGAGACTTCAAAGCCATTGCTCAAGGATGCAGAAGCTGAGGATGTTGATGTTTACTTATATAGATCAATGATTGGATCATTGATGTATCTAATAACTTCTAGGCCTGATATAATGTTTGTTGTATGTGCTTGTGAAAGATTTCAAGTCACACCTAAAGTTTCACATCTTTATGTTGTTAAAAGAATCTTTAGATACTTGAAAGGTAAACCTAAATTAGGCCTTTGGTATCCTAAGGACTCACCATTTGACTTGGAAGCTTATACTGACAGTGACTATGCTGGTGCAAGTTTAGACAGGAAATCCACAACAGGAGGTTGTCAATTTCTTGGGAGTAGATTGATTTCATGGAAATGTAAGAAGAAAACTGTAGTTGCCAACTCTACTATGAAAGCAGAGTATGTAGCTGCATCTAGTTGCTGTGGACAAGTGTTATGAATCCAAAATCAATTGCTTGATTATGGATACAACTTTATGAATACCAAGATTTTCATTGACAATGAGAGTACTATTTGCATTGTTAAGAATCTAGTGTTTCACTTAAAAAGTAAGCACATTGAGATCAGACACCACTTTATTAGAGATTCCAATAAGAAGAAGCTTATTCAGATGATGATTCACACAGATCAGAATGTTGCAGATTTACTCACAAAAGCATTTGATGTTAGCAGATTTCAATATCTGATTGCAAGTATTGGAATGCTTAACCTCTTAAGTATTGATTGGGGGAGGTTAATTGTGTTAATATGAAGCTGATTATACACAAAGGATGTTTGTAATGAAATGGAAAAGCTGCATAACAACAAGCAAAAGTGGGTGAAGGGTCAGGAAATCCCACTGAACCCTAACACACATCTACAACTGCTTCACTACCTAATCTTAAACCAATCACTATTTCATCATTATCTTAACCCAAAAAGACTCAAAAACATAGGAAAGCCAAAAGGGCTACTGAGATATCTTAGTCTAGTAGACCTATTCCCCTTGTAGCAGATGAGACTGTCATTAAGGAGTGGGAAGACAGAATGGAAAGGACTGCCACTACTGCTTCTAGCTTAGAAGAAAAGCAGGACAGTGGTAGCATAAATAGGACCCAATCCATGGCAACACTTAATGAGTCTCTTCCTCAGAGAACTGGTTCAAGTCGTGGTCTTAGGTGCCAAGATACCATATTGGGGGTGTAGAAGCTCAAATTAGATTTGAGGTTGCATCTAAACAGTCCAATGATCCACCTCTCTCAAGAGTTAACACACTTGGAAGTGGAGAAGACAGCATGAAACTAAAGGAATTTATGGAACTTTGTGTAAAACTGTCCGAAAGGGTTCTTAATTTAGGATAATAAAAACACATAGAGTGAATTAGTGAGAAAAAGAAATGAGAGATATTATGAAATTAAAAACATAAAGAGAGCTTGTGAGAATCAAAATTAATGATGGAAATGCTTTTTGGAATGAAGTTGGAGTTAATGTTGGTGTCTCTAAGTTAATGTTGCTAAGCATAAACTTACTGCTGCCACTATTAGTTTATGCTGCTAGGCATACACTTACTGCTGTTAGGCATACGTTAATGCTGCCAGGCATAACTTACTACAGCTGGATTAGTTAATACTGTTAGGCTTAACTTAATGCTGCCAGTTCAAGTTAATGTTGCTAAGGGCTATTTCATAAATACTTCGATTCAAGGTTTTAATCAATCATTCAATTGATTTCAATCTTTGTTATACTCTTTAATCATAAACCCTAACTTAATTTCATCTTTAATCATCAAAACCTATCACAATGTCAACCCCAAAGTTTGCTAAAACTCACAATCTGGTTGCGTTTTTGGAGAAACCCAAAGAAAGTAATGGGTTTGAGGGAATTATTGATTTTCTGAATGCAAGTTCTATCAGATATGCGCTAACGGTGAATCCCACCATGTATACTTCATGTATTAAGCAGTTATGGGCTACTGCTAAGGTAAAAACCGTCAATGGGGAAGTGCAGATACAAGCCTTAGTAGATGGGAAGAAGGTGATCGTCACTGAAACAAGTATAAGACGAGCTCTTCACCTAAAAGATGCTGAAGAAACAGATTGTCTACCCACTGCTACCATTTTTACAAAATTGGAAAGAATTGGGTATGAAAAACTTACACAAAAGCTTACTTTTTACAAAGCATTCTTTTCTCCTCAGTGGAAGTTTTTAATTCATACTATCCTACAATGCCTAAGTGCTAAGACTACTGCATGGAACGAATTTAGTAGAACTATGGCCTCTACTATCATATGTCTTACCACAAATCAAAATTTTAACTTTTCCAAGTACATTTTTGACAATATGGTGAAAAACTTAGAGGGTGGGGTTAAATTTCTAATGTATCCAAGGTTTGTGCAAGTGTTCCTGGATAAACAAGTTGAAGGTATGTCCACACATAAAGAGTTTTATGCTACACCTTCTCACACTAAAAAGGTTTTTGCTAATATGAAGAGAGAAGGAAAAGGTTTTTCTAGTAGGGACACACCTTTGTTTCCTACAATGATGGTAAAAGCTCAACAAGAAGAGGGTGAAGGTTTAGTCATTCCTACTGATCCCCATCCCACACCCTTTATTACTCAACCATCATTATCTCAATCCCAGCAAAAACAAAAACCAAGAAGGAAACAGAGAAAGGGCACTGAGATACCTTCATCAAGTGGTGAGCCTATAGCAGATAAGGCTGCCAATGAAGAACATATACCTACACATTCCAATGATCCACTTCTTAGTGGTAAGGATAGATTGCAACTCAATGAATTGATGGAAATTTGTACCAACCTACAAAAGAAGGTTCTTGATTTGGAGACTTCAAAGGCTGCTCAAGCATAGGAAAATTCAAGTTTGAAACAAAGTGTAAAGAAGCTTGAGAAGAAGAAAAAGTCAAGATCTCATGGGCTTAGAAGGTTACACAAAGTTGGTAGTTTAAGGAGAGTGGAATCCTCTTAAGGAAGTTTGGGTGCTCAGGAGGATGCATCCAAACAGGAAAGGAAGATTGCTGACATTGATGCTGATGCAAAAGTTACATTGATGGATGAGACTCAGGGGATGAATGAGGATAACCTGATGTTTGATACAGGTATGTTGGATGAGTAGGAAATTGAGGTTGAAAAGGTAGTTAGTACTGCTGAAGTTACTACTGCCAGTGCTACAACAACAACTGTTGATGAGTTGACTCTGGCTCAAACCTTGATAGAGATCAAAGCAGCTAAACCCAAGGCTGTTACAAATGCTGCCACAACAATTACTCCTGCCAGCACAAGACCAAAGGCAAAAGGAATTATCTTTCATGATCAGGAGGAGCAAGCACCTGCATCTACACCAATAGTTTCTCCTTCACAACTTCCACATGCTAAGGACAAGGGTAAAGCTAAAATGATTGAAGAAGAACCTATAAAGAAGTTTTCAAAGAAAGAGCAAATCAGACTTGATGAAGAATTTGCTTTTAAGATACAAGCTGGAGAACAAGAAGAATAAAGGATTGCCAGAGATAAGGCTCAAAAGATTCAAGAAGCTAACATAGCTTAGGATGATATTCAAGCTACAGTTGAAGCAGATTATCAGTTGGCTCAAAGACTGCATGATGAAGAGCAAGAGCAGTATACTAATGAAGAAAAGGTAAAATTCTTTTGTGAGTTCTTAAAACAAAGAAGAAATTTCTTTACAGCAAAAAGAGCTAAAGCTAAAAGGAACAAACCACCAACTCAAGCTCAACAAAGAAAGCTATATTGTAACTATCTTAAAAACATAGAAGGATACACTCTGAAACAGTTAAAGGGATTCAAGTTTGAAGTTATCAATGACATGTTTGACAAAGCTTTCAAAAGAGTTAACACTTTTGTTAACTACAAAACAGAGTTGCAAGAAGAAAGCTCAAAGAAGGTTGAAGCAGAGATGGCAGAAGAAAGCAGTTCTAAAAGAGCAGGCATAGAGCTAGAACAAGAAGCAGCTAAGAAGAAAAAGATAG
This sequence comes from Tanacetum coccineum, assembly GCA_026074375.1. Lineage (NCBI taxonomy): Eukaryota > Viridiplantae > Streptophyta > Magnoliopsida > Asterales > Asteraceae > Tanacetum > Tanacetum coccineum. The sequence continues at coordinate 18,451 of BQNB010013396.1, read as the reverse complement.
ATGATAATCAAGAAGAAGCTGAGATGAAAAAGCATATGGAGATTGTTCTTGATGAAGAAGAAGTATCAGTTGATGCTATACCATTAGCCACCAAACCTCCAGTGATTGTTGAATACAAGATTGTTAAAGAAGGAAAGATGGGATACTTTCAATTGATAAAAGCATATGGAAGTTCAAGAAGGTACTCATTAATGATTCAGATGCTCCAGAATATTAACAAAGAAGACTTGGAAACCCTTTGGAAGTTGGTTAAAGCTAAACATGGGGATACAAGGCAAAAGGAGGGGTATGAAAGAGTGTTATGGGGAGATCTAAAAGTGATGTTTAAACCTGATGTAGAAAGTGAAGTATGGAGGAATCTACAAGGATACAAAGTAACAGTTTGGAAGCTATTTTCTTCATGTAAAGTGCATTTTGTAAGATTTCAAAACATGCATATCTTTATGCTGGCAGAGAAAAATTACCCTCTTACACCTGCAACAATCACAGAGATGCTCAACAAGAAGCTTTAAACTAACTATTGGAATGAGATGTGTTATCAACTCCTAAAGCTCATGACAAAGCAGGTCAACAAGAAATGAAGTGTTTGAATGCATCCTCCTGGTAATGGTGACGACTTTTAATGAAACTTGAAGATTCAGAAGATGAACATCAAGTTTAGGGGAGGATTATTAGGATTAAAAGCCTTTTGATGCTGCTTGGAGTTAATACTACTAAGGTTAGAGCAACTGCTGTCAAGCATAACTTAGTGCTATTAGTAATCTTAGTGAAAAATATGCTAAGTAGTTAGTAGTGTTAGTTACTACTGCTAGTGTATATTACCACTGTTAATGGAAGTTAAGACTGCTCAGAGACTTAGAAGAAATCTTACTAACTAGTTAATACTGCTAGTATAAAAGTTACTACTGTTAGTGTAACTTAGTACTGCTAGTATATGTTAGTACTGCTAGTGTAACTTAGTACTGCCAGTGAAGAATGAAGAAAATATTCTTAGTAGTTACTATTGCTTATATACAATTAGTTTTGCTGATATAAAAGTTAATGTTGCTGGTTATAAGTTATAACTGCTGAGTGATTACAACTACTGGAAGGGTTTATGCTGACAGAGATGAGATCAAAGGCTTATCAAAGAAGAGATAAAGATTGATTGGAGAACAAGAATACTTACGAAGATAAGTATTAGTTATTTGTTTAGAAGATTATGATAACTTAGGAAAGTATTGTAAGCCTTGTAGGACTCCTTGGTGTATAAAAGGAGGTCCTAGGGCATAGAGTTTATTATTAGTCATATCTCTTTCACACAGTCGTTTATAGCTTCAAGGTTTCGTAAACCCTAACACTATTAAGAGTGTTCGTTTATATTGAGGCTGAAAGTTTGGTAATCTATTTTGTTATTAATTTTGTGTTACTGTTTCATTAAGAATTCTTCTTAGTGCCATTGACTAGATTCTGCATAGTCTTTAATGTTCATAATCAAAGTTTCTACCATAGTTGTCTTGGATTTATTCAATACAACTAAGCCTTTTACAAGTTAAGCGAGATCTATTCAAGTGGGATCAACACATAATTTGAAAGGCAAACGACCGATCTTTAGCACAACAATGTGCTTTATTTCATGCTTCGAGTTATCTTGCTTGTTGATCTTTAATCGAGAAAGTTGTCAAACTTAAGAATGTCTTCGGATGTGAATTTGCCTGAAAGCTTCCTCTTTGTCTCTTTAGTCTTGAAACTCCTTGTAAATTTCCTTCCACTTAGTGTGGTAACTTCAAACTTTGCATGCCATGCTTCATCTCCTTCAATCTTCTTGTAAACTCCATAACCTTCGGATCCCCAATCAGTATTATTTAGTTGTACAGGCAATAAACCTAGAAAATCGATTAGTTTTTTTAAAAACAATAATGTTTTTGAATGGGTTGAAATATGCTTCCATGGCGAGGGTTCTCTCCATCTCATCCTCGATGTCTAAGAATGAAGGTGCAACCGGGGCATATTTTAGGCTTCCATCTTCATCACGACCCATTAATGTGCTGTCATGTAGGGTTAATTTATTGATTACAAAGTTTTAAATTTATATTTAGCCGACTTATCCTAAAACAACACTTTAACGGGCAGTGTACCCAATCGGGTGGAGTTTCATGGTAAGTAGGGTGTCGAACACTAAGAGCAAGGTCATTAACCTTATATTCTATCAGTATTTTAATTAATTCATCAAGTTAGTGTCATTTACTGGTTAAACCTATACTAAACCTAGTTCTAATAATAATGGGGGGTTTTCAGCCTGAGAGACTGGCACAGGTTTTATGGTGACAACAATCAATTCAATACACAATAAACATGCAAGAAAATAATCAGAAGATAAAAGAGCGGTACAAGCCAAATTATAGAAAATTATATTAGCCATATTAAATCCAATTTAATGTTGGTTTGTTTGATTAGTGCAATGAATGCTTATCTAGAAGCGGCATATCATTCTTAAGACTTAGGCGGGACGTCATCTTAAGACCTAGACATGTTGAATCCTGTCACAATTAATGTATCCGCATAAAGCATCTTTTAGTTTAATTATAATCTATCTAGGGATTAAAGCAATGGTGATCTTGTTAAACCCTAGCCCATCAGGACTTTACCCACTTACTGCTTGACGGTATTTTATATATTGGTAGTTCACTGTTCAAGTCTTTACCAATTAATTAAGAACATATTTGTTGAAACATTACGGGTCACCTGTCGGTCCAACTAAGCTTATAATTTAAAGGCAAAGATAGAACATTATTTGTGATCCTATTGATCCAGTAATATAAAACACGACATGGAGAGCTATCCCAGTATCTAGATTACTTGGTCTGTATCACTAGACCCAGTTGAATGATAGTTTGCATATTCAAACACGTAGACACGTATTAGGTAATAAACATAATTAAACAATCAACGATTAATTAAGCGATTCGGATTAAAACAAACCAAACATTAAATCTTTATTAAGATGGCTAATACCCGAGGGTATTAGCCCATAACCATTGTAATTATACAAGAGTGATCAAATAACCAAGGTAAACTAAACGTTGTACCAAACGATACCAAAAATTAAATGATTACAAGAGTATAGGAATTACACGATGTCTTCTATGGAATTAGGTTTGATGCTTGACCTTGGCTGCTCTTCTTCTCTTCAAAAAATCGTCTTTTATGTGAATGGTATAAGGAATATGATTTTGCACACTGAAAACTCGTTTTTGAGTCTTCTATTTATAGTGTCTGAAAAAGACTGGATACGCCGTATTGAGTAAGGTCAATACGACATATAGGGGTGTTTTCCTTGGAGTGCGTGCTACGTTCTCAATCAAAAAGATATTCATTCCCAAATTATATTTATCTCCATATCTTTGAATGTTATCAAGTTGGATACGTTGTATGCAGATAGGCAGGATACGCCATATTGGGAATTGATCAAACGCGTTTTTTTGTGAAGTCCAAGCGCTGATACGCCGTATCTTCTTTGCTGGATACGGTGTATTGGTCAGAAATAAGCCATCTTCAAATATCATCATTTAAGCTCCAAAAAGTGCGCCTTTTAGCATATCTTCACAAATCACTCCCTAATTACTGCAATTTACAGCTTTAAGCAATTAAGTAACAATTCTTGCAATAATTATATAAAAGTGGGTAATATATTCGGGATAAAAGATGGTATAAATGTAACCTTATTTGATGTCATCAAATATCCCCCCACTTGAATCCTACTTGTCCTCAAGTAGACTCTAGTTTTTATTGAAAATGTATCCTAACCGAAGTTAAGGATTTTTCCGTTTAAGCACTTCTTTCGTTTTAATCACCTGTACAAGACCAAGCTCCTCACAAAATATGCAAATAAAAACACTCAGATCACTCAACTAATCTAGGGTGTAACATTTAATTGGTATGCTCATTTGCTCGGTCGTGATTAGTTTCATATCATATGCTTGGCAAGGATACACATCTCCACCACTAAAGCTAAGGAGGAACAAGTTAAAAGGTAAATTGGGTTTTTAGGCTTAAGGTTAATCATTCTAACAATCTTTCACCAAAAGTACCACACTAACAAGGCAGTTGAATCATACATACCAAGGTAGTTAAAGGCAAAAGCGACCTCAAAGCGACATGCCTTTCCCTAAAGCGAGAAGCGATAAAAGCGAGCGCTTCAGTTAACTTTTTACCCTTTGTGCATATAATAGTGTTTAGTATGAAAACAATGATTAAATAAAAATATAATTATCTTAAAATCTTCATTTTTAATATAAAAACCCACAAAATAGAAGTTTATTCAAATACTTAAAGCCTAAAGTATACTATTTTTGTTCGAAATAATCGTCTAAGTTCTCTTTTCTTATTTCCCCATCGTTTCCGATATCCACTATACCATCTTCATCTACAGAATCCTCTTCGGATTCATCATAGAGTGTCATACTTGTAGATGTCCTACGTGTAGATGCTGATGCATTTCTTCTTGTATAATGCCTCGGCTCATTTACACCACTAGCACTACAGCGTGGAATAAAGAATGATAAGTGGAAGTATGAAATGTGGGAATAAAGAATTATGTGATTAATAATCGTTAATAAGTGTTAGTATTAATAATATTATAACAGGGTTAGTTTTGTAATTATTTAACCTAATTTAGAAGATTAGGGCCGGTTGTACAACTTTATTAGCTAAAAAATTAAAAACTAGCCATTATACAAAAAAGCGAGCGCTTTTTGGTTGCTTTTCGGTCGCCTGACAACGCTTTTTCTCGCTTTAGTAAAATGCCTCGCTTCTTTGGAATCAAAGCGCTTTAGGTCGCTTCTTTGCTTAAGCGCTCGCTTTTCTCGTTTTTTACTACACTGATACATACATGGCCGTAATGACGGAATAGACATGTATAATTCGATCACATCATCATTCAAGTTTAACCAAGGGTTAGGATGAAGAATGATATAGGGTAAGGATCTTCTAACTTTCACCAAAAGTAATAAACCAACAAGGTGGCTGAATCACGCATACATATCCATAACTGTTGGTCCTAAAAATCATGTAAAACATGAATACTTTAAGAAAAGAAGAACAAGTTTTACATAATACCAATTAGACAACTAATAACACAATTTTTACTTTTCAATGCTTATAAATCTTATTAGAAATGAATCAAAGATTTACATAGGATAGTTGCGAAACACTATCCCGATTGAATGACAAATAAAACTCTCATGAATTAAAGCTAAGCTTATACTTCATGAGAGGATGATCCTATCAACTATAATACAATGTATTATTTTTGTGTTTGTTTAGAATCGATGTCTACTTCCTATTACAAACATTTCTTATATATGAGATAAAAGTACAAGTAACATGTGATGGTTGTCATGCATGTCTCTTTTTTCGGAAAAGCAACAAACATACTTTGTTTATGGTAAGTAACTTGTTTCTATCTTTATGGAAACTCTTGTACTCTTTTCTTTTGAAGGTCCCCACACATATTATGTTTGCTTCCTCAGGGAGATATGTATGTTTGCTTCCTGAGGGAGATATGTTTACTTCCTGAGGAGGGGAGATAGACACCGAGAGTCATTGAGATATTTGTCAAATCTCAAAGACTCTCATGTTGCTTATAGCTCATGTACTTTACTCACTGACACCGCATCAGTGAGATAAAGTGTTACTTTAGTTGGTCTTCGACGTCCCTAAGGCTTGTCATTCTTGATTGAGCTTTATACAACATTACTGATTTCTTTATCAGTGAGCAACTCACTATTTATTTAGTGAGTAAATTAGGCTATTTATATTTAAATACTTGTTAGGGACAAATGGGTCAAATTTAGACTCAACAATCTCCCTCTATTTAAATATAAAAATAGCCCAAATTAAATTGTAGTGGGGGAGTGAGGTTAAGTGAGAGGTTCGGTTAAGATTCAGTTGGTGCAGTTCTTGGGTTCAGCATCGAAGGTTTAGTGACCATGGGGGTTGAGTTTGAGTTTAGTTACAGCCCACATCAAAATCCTTATCTATGTAGAACTGAGGCCCACATTCATTTCACTAACTCTTGTACCCACTGAATTTTTTTTCAGTTTCTCAACCTACTGAACAACCATTTTCATTTAGGGTATGTTTGGTAGAGAGAATTAGAGGAAGAGAAATGGAATTGATTTCATTTCTATTGTTTGGTTACTAGAGAAAGAAAAAAGGTAGAGATTTGAATTCTTTGAGGAGTTGGGTCCATTGTTATTGGTGTGGAAACCATTTCCATCATAATTGATGTGGAAACCATTTCTTACTTGTGAGAACTCTTCTTTTCTCCATCAGGTCCATAAATAGTTTTTGTTTTTCCTTATCTGTCAACTCCTCTCTTTCTCTTGATTGGAGTCTCTCAGCCAGCAATCTATCAGCCTCCATCATAGCTTGTGTATTTTCCCATAACTCAATCAATGCTATGTTGGCTTCTTCTTCTTGTTTTCTTGCTAGCTTTTGCTCTTCTATCAACTTAGCGTCCAACTTAGCTTGAATATCTCTTGCAATTTGTTCATCAAGAGCAATTTGATCTTTTCTTTTCAAAGGAACTTCAGGCTCAATCATAATACCTTTTCCTTTATCATTAGAACTTGAAGGTTGTGTCTCTTGTGGAACTCTGAACTCACTTGGCTCCTGTACAACCACCCCTATATCATTGGGTCTTGTAGTTGTTGTTGTTGTAGCAGCAGTAGTAACAACTTTAGGTTTAGCTGCATTAATCTGTATTAGTGTCTGATCCAAAGTGATTTCCTCAATAGTTGTAGGAACAACACTAATTTTAACACTAGCAGTAGTAACTGCTTCACCAGCAGTACTATCATCAGGCTTAGTACTATGTTCACCTTTTCCATCAACCTTAGCTTCCACAGGCATTTCAACATCATCCAGAACTCCAGTATCAAACATTAAGTCATCATCCTATCTCTCTTGAGTTTCATCAACTAAAGAAACATCAACATTAGCATCAACATCTTCAATACTCCTCCCCTGTTTGGATGCATCTTCAGGAGCACCCAAACTCTCCTGATCTTCAGAGGACTCAACTCTCCTAGTCATACCAACCTTTCTGAGTCTCTTCAAACCTATAGGTCTTGACATTTTCTTCCTTTCCAACCTCTGGATCCTCTTTTTCAAAGCAGCAATCTCCTATGCTTGAGCATCCTTTGCTTTTTGTAAATCAAGAACTTGTGTTTGTAATTTGGTACATAAAGCCATCAAATCAGTTTGTTGCATGCTATCCTCACCACTAGGTTATGGATCATTAGAAGGTGTGGGTACACTTTCCTCATGCTCTGCCTCATCTTGAGGAACCTCTGTCTCTTGTCTCTGAGCCTTCTTTGATGGTTGTTTCTTCTTGGGTTGGGAAGATGAAGATAGTTGATCAATAATGGGTGTTTGAGTGGAATCAGTTTGATGATCTGAATCCTCACCTACTTCTTCAGTAGCTTGAACCATTATAGAATCAAATAAGGGTGTTATTCTCCCAGAGAAATCCTTTCCAGCTCTCTTCATATTGGCAAAAACTCTCTTTGTGTGAAAGGGATTAACAAAAATCTTCTTGTGAGTTGACATATTACCAAGTTGGTGATTAATGAAAACTTGTAGAAAACATGGATACATCAAGAATTTGACCCCTCCATCTAAGTGTTTCACCATTGCAACAAAGATGTATTTAGACAGATTAAACTTCTTATTTGTTTCCAAACATATGATCAAAGAAGCCATAGAACTACTAAACTCATTCCATGCAGTGGATTTAGCACTTAAGCATTGAGTAATAGTATGAATGAAATACTTCCACTGTGGAGAGAAAAAGGCTTTATAAAAAGTAAGCTTTTGAGAAGGCTTTGCATACCCCATACGTGCCAGTTCTTCAAAAATAGTAGCAGTTGGAAGACAATCAGTACCTTCTGCATCATCCAAATGAAGATCTCTCCTAATGCGTGACTCCGTAACAATAACCCTCTTCTTATCAACTAGGGCTTGTAACTGTCGCACTCCATTTCGTCCGAGAAAATGATTATACTGTTAATGCCATCTGATATCGTACAAGGAATGATTTTTCTTCTCGGATGGATAAAAGATTTTGGACAGATGGGTGACACACACAGAAGGTATTTTGGTTCTTAACTGGATTAAAGGCTCGTATTTATTGGATTAATTGATTACGAAGAAGATTGTTTATCACTTATTTGAAGATGAAGTAGATTTTTCAGATGTGTGTTCTTATTATATCTTTTGGCCTTGGAGATAACTTGTTTGGTTATATACGGTTTATGATGAAGACTTGATAAAACTAGTTTTTACTTGATGTAAGGAGATACATTGTAGTACTCACAGGTATTTACTATCACGTGGTCAGTGACTCATGTAAGGCATGCGGATTTATCAAGAGATCGAGGTCTACTCATAAAACGAAGAAGAAGATTATGAGTTCTTATCATATTATAGTGCAAGACATAAGATACAAATTTGGGATATTCTACTTCTACATCAAGTTCGTTATACTTAATTTTTCTTCATCAGTAATCATTACATAGAGCCTACAGAATTGAAGATTCAAGAAATGGTTAACATATGGGTTTCAGGGGAAGCTTAATGTTAAAATGTTTAACCATTTATATGCTACATCAAGATGAAGGTTTTTACTACTGCTAGCCTTTGTTACTACTGCTAGTGTAAGTTTCTACTGCTCAAGTTCATTTTTCTTAAGGTGCGTAATGGAGGGAAATTTGGGACATTGGAATACTTGGATTGGAAGTGTAATATTGGTTTGTGGTTGTGAAGATCAAAGTTGCATACTTTAGTCTCCTATTTGATATTGACAAAAAGGGGAAGAAGATTTGATGATTTGCAACTTGTTGATTCTTGGTGGTATAGTATGGATTAAGGGGAAGTTTCATTCATATATCAACTTCAGGGGAAGTTCGTGCTTATTTGGTTTTGTCATTATCAACTAGGGGAAGATTGTTGGGAATTATATTTGAGTTGATAAGACAAAACACGAATGAAACAAGATGGAAACAAAAGGACCAAAGTCGTCATTGTGGGATTCTACAAGATGTAGAAGAAAATAAAGAATTGGTCAAAAAGAGATAATGATGAAGAGATAAAGATGAATATTTAATTTGGTCAAAATGAAGATTTGGTCAAAGATGGATATGCTCAAGAAGATAAAGATAAAGATTAAAAGATTTATGTTTTCCTATATTGTCTTTATTATGTTTCCTAGTAAAAAACTATATATCATCTTCCTATTATATAAAAGTGTTGCGGTTGTATAGGTTTTAGACATCCAGGAAAAGATGTGTTGTACACAAAGTGTTAGAGATTGTAGACGTCCTTTAGAGTGGTGTCAGCTCAAGGTAATCAAGGTTTTCCTTGATACCTGTTACAGTTCATTGATGTAAACACGTTTTATTCTGAATATAAATAATAATTGGGGCTGTGATGAATGTTTGGTAAAACCTTGTTATAATATCATTGTTCTTATGTTAATTCCGCTATACATATTTTATGTTCATTGATGTTGTTAATCCTAGACTAAGCCTAGATCTTTAAACTCAACATGGATGAAAGGATGGATGAAAGGATGTGTTATATCATATGACCAAAAAGCATGGATGAAAAGATGTGTTTCTGGGTTTTGTGTAGAATAAGGATGTGTTTCTGGGTTTTATGTTCTACTAACTTACTTTTAGTAATAGTTTGTACCGTCAGTATAAAATTGTTAGTATCGTTTAATAGTTAGTACCGTTTAAGATATATGCATGAGATATTATAGGAAAAGATGTGCATTATCTTCTACGCGTTTTGTAAGTCTGTTAGGGTTTATCCTTCATGTATAAAAGGAACCCTACGGCATTAGAGAAGACATCTATCTCATCACATCTCTTAATCTCATAGTTAGTAATCTGTAATCTTTTTAGCAGATTAATACAAAAGTTTAGTTATTAATATTCATTGTTCTTCTTAGCATTATAAGTTAGTTTCCGCATAACTTATAGTGTTCATAGTCATTGTTTCTCCTGTAGTTTGTGTGGAACTATCCATATTGGCTACAACCCTTAAACAGGCTAGAAAGATCTATATTGAATTGGGATCTACAAGTGGTATCAGAGCTTGTAGAGAAACTCTGAGTAAGAAGAACTAAAACCCTCCAGTTATAAACCTCTACCTTACAAATCTATTAAATGGCTGGATCAGATGATGAGATTCCACCACCACCACCACCACCACAAACACAAACACCAACACAACAAGCCCCTCACACTGTCTCAACCATCAAACTCCCTATTCTTAAGAAGGGAGAATATGATATATGGGCCATGAAAATGGAACATTATTTGGCTCATACAGACTATCCTATCTGGGAAGTCATTCAAAGAGGCAATGGTCCTGTGAGTGTCTCAACTGATACAAATGGTGTAATAAAGGTTCTGCCTCCCAAGACTGCAGAAGAAATTTTAGCCAGAGAAAGAGAAAGAAAAGCAAGGACTACCTTGCTTATGGCTTTACCAGAAGATCATCTTGCTAAATTTCACAAAATGACTGATGCAAAAGAGATGTGGGAAGCTATCAAATCTAGATTTGGTGGCAATGATGAATCAAAGAAGATGCAAAAGTATATTCTAAAGCAACAGTTTGAAGGCTTCTCTGTATCAAACTCAGAAGGGCTGCATAAAGGCTATGATAGGTTTCAGAGTCTTCTGAGTCAACTAGAGATTCATGGTGCAGGAGTCTCCACTGAAGATGCAAATCAGAAGTTCCTTAGGTCTCTACCTTCTGCCTGGTCTCAAATTTCCTTAATCATGAGAACCAAGCCAGGAGTGGACAGTCTCAGTTTTGATGATCTGTATAATAACCTTAGAGTTTTTGAGCCTGATGTTAAAGGCTCTACTGCATCATCTTCTAGCACGCAGAATGTGGCATTTGTTTCTGAGAACACTAGCAGTACTAATGAAGTTAGTACTGCTTATGGTGCTTCTAGCTCTTCTGGCCATAACCCCCAAAGGGAAGGCTCTTCTTCATACACTGATGAACTCATGTACTCCTTCTTTGCTAATCAATCCAGTGGTCCACAATTGGATCATGAGGATTTGGAACAACTTGATGAGTTCGATTTAGAAGAAATGGATTTAAAATGGCAAGTGGCCATGATCTCCATGAGACTGAAGAAGTTCTACAAAAAGACAGGAAGAAAGCTGCAGTTTGATGCCAAGGAACCAGTTGGCTTTGATAAGGCCAAAGTCGAGTGCTACAATTGTCACAAGACAGGGCATTTTGCTAGAGAATGCAGATCTAAGGGGAATCAAGATAGTAGGAGGAGAGATGCTGGATACACTGGGTACAAAGCTAAAGACAGTGGAAGGAGACCTGGAAAACAGGAGGAACCTAAAGCTTTGGTAACTCTTGATGGAGAAGGTGTTGATTGGACCAGTCACTCAGAAGATGAGCAAGAGAACTATGCTTTGATGGCTTACAGCAATTCAGGCTCAGACACTGAGGTAACTTCTTGTTCAAAAGAGTGTAAAGAATCTTATACTAAACTTAAAAAATTATATGATGAACAAAGGGAACAACTTGGTGATGCCAGTATAGAAATTCAGGCATATACTCAAGCTTTAAAGAAAGTAGAAGCACAATTAGTTGCTCATCAACAAAATCAACTTTGGTATGAGGAAAAGATTAGGTTTATGAAAATTGACTTAGATGATAAAACTGATGTGCTCACACATCATAAGAAACTATTGGCAGAAGCTGAAAAAGAAAAAGAAGAATTGAAAGCTAAAGTAGAAAAATGGCATAACTCTTCTAAAAATCTTAATATTCTGCTAACTAGTCAGATGAGTGCTAGGGACAAAGCTGGGCTTGGGTATGGAAATCAAATGAATAAAGGTGTCTTAAGTTATGAAAATGAAGTTTTTGAAAGTGTATTTTATAGTAGGTCTAGTGATATAGAAGATAGTCCTGTAAATGATAGATATGCAGAGGGGATGCATGCAGTTCCTCCTCTAATGACAGGGATTTACATCCCTTCTGGACCTGATGTTGAAATTGATGAGTCACAGTTTACATATGGCCCAAAGCAATCTAAACCTAGTGAATCTGATGCTAGGAGCAGTGACTTTAATTCTTGTGAATCCAATTCTAGTGAAGAAACACTTACATCTATGCCTGAACCAGTTGTCAATGAACCCAAAGTAGTAAGTCAACCTAAAGTCTGGTCTGATGCTCCTATCATTGAGGAGTATGAATCAGATAGTGATGATGAACATGTGTCTCTACCCACAAAAGAACAGGAAACACCTAGTTTTGTTTTTGTTAATACTATTAAGCATGTAAAAACTCCTAGGCAAACTGTTAAAGTACAAAACACATGTAGTCAAAATCCTAAACCTAACAAGAAGGATTGTAGTGGTTTAATGTCTAAAAAATTAGGTTTGGGATATGGGTTTACTAAAAAAGCATGTTTTGTATGTGGTAGTTTTAGCCATATTATTAGAGATTGTGATTTCCATGAGAAAAGAATGGCTAAACAAGCTGAATTGAACAAAAGGATATATAAGGGTACTGGAAAAAGGGAAAATAAGCCAGTGTGGAACAATGTACAAAGAGTGAATCACCAAAACCAATTTGTTCCTAAAGCAGTACTAACTAGAACTGACAGAATTCCAGTTAATACTGCTAGAGCTAGCAGTACTAATAATGTTAATACTGGTAGACATAATTTTAACAGTCAGGCAGCACTAACTAATGTTGCCAGGAAAGTTAATACTGTTAAACCTATTGTTAATAATCTTAGACCAAAAACTATTTTTCATAAAACCCAGTCACCTATTAGAAGGCCATTTTATAGAACAACAGCACCAAGAACAAATTTTTCAAATCAAAAAGTTAATACTACTGAGGTAAAAGTAGTTAGTGTTGTTGGGGGGAAAAGGAAAACTGTTGTTAAGCCCTCAGCAGGTTGTAATTGGAGAATCAAAAGACATTACTGGAATAAAGTCTCCAAATACAATGGTGGATCAAATTCTAGAAAATGTGTTACTTCTAAAGATCCACTAGGCAGATCCAAGCCCAAAAATGCTTGGGTCCCTAAGAGAAACTAATTTCTCTTATTTTTCATGTGCAGGATGTTCTACATAAAGCTTTAGAGAATAAAGGGATTGTTGATAGTGGATGTTCCAGGCACATGACTGGAAACAAGGCCTACCTTGCTAAATATTAAGACTATAATGGTGGCCTTGTTGCTTTTGGAGGTAGTAAATGTTACATAACTGGTAAAGGTTCAATTTCTTGATTGTTAACATTGGAATGATCAATCAATAGGCTGCATTAGCTAAGGGGAGGCAAGTTGATTTGTTGTACAGTTTGTATGAAGTGTTCTGTGAGCAGAAGAATCTTGACGATGGTGATGTTTTTCATAGAGTTATTTGGGTTCCAAAGAGTAATTAGAAAGAGCTATCGATGGTACTAAAGAACTCTTGTTGCCAGACTTGTTCAATTTTTGGTTAACAAAAGTTAGTAACGATAGGCTTATAGTTAGTACCGACAGGCAAAGTTTGTACCGCTATAAAGCTGTTGGAGAAAATACCGCCAAGGGTATAAAGTGTAAATTGTAATGGTTTCTTTGATCTTGGGTTTGTTCAACCTATATAAACCCATCTCAATTGCATAATTTACTCACATAATATCTCTTAATCGCTCTCTTCTAAAACAACCCCAATCTTTTCATCACCGACAACCCTCAATTCGTCAAGAATGGCCGCTCTTGAATCATGCCCTAAACATAACATGATCGCTTACTTAGAGAAGACTGATGGGAATGCTGAGTTCCATGAGATTGTGGACTTTCTTACACAAAGCTCAATTCACTATGCTCTCACTGTAAGTCTTGTAGTCTCTACTACATTTGTTGAACAGTTCTGGATGTCTGCTAAATCTAAAACAATCAACAATGTTAGGTATATTACTGCCATAGTTGCTGGCAAGCCTGTGACTATCTCCGAGGCATCAATAAGAAGTGATCTTCTTTTTGATGATTCTAATGGGATAGATACTTTGAACAATCAGGTTATATTTGATATTATTCAGCTAATGGGGTATGAGGGGGACCTAACTATCTTAACATTTAACAAAGCCCTATTTTCACCTCAATGGTAATTTCTTTTTCATACCATGAATCATTGCATAAGTTCTAAAAGCACTTCTTGGGATCAAATTCCCACTAATATTGCTACAGCAGTGATTTGTTTGGCAACTAATCAAAAACACAATTTTTCCAAATTAATTTTTGATGGTATGATGAGACACTTGGATGCAAAGAAAAAGTTTGTCATGTATCCAAGATTTATTTCAGTCTTTTTGGCTAAACAGTTAAAGAATGTGCCTGTCCCTTTAGATCACTTCCCTATTAATACCCTGACTAGTAAGGTTTTGTCATTTATGGTTAAAAAGGGTAAAAAAAATTTAGGGAATGTCACACTATTATTTGACTCTATGTTGGTTCAACCAATAAAGGATGGGGGTGAAGCTTTAGAAATACCATATGAATCCCAACCAATACCCTCTCCTTCTTACCCAAGTGAAGACTAACCTAAGTCACAGCCTAACCCATCTCCCAGACCCTCTCCTTCTATCCCTATTCCTGATTCCAATCCAGAGGGTTCTGGTGGGAATCATGGAGGTCAGTCATCTAGTGATAAATCCCTATTAGGGAATGAGGATGGCCTGACACTCCAAAGTGTATATGATCTTTGTCTTTCTTTGTGTATCCAGGTTACAATTCAAGCTAAAGAAATCAAAGATTTGAAGGCACAGCTCAAGAAGTTTAAGAATAAGGCCAGACCTGTGATCACACACCACAAAGCTTGGATGAAGAGTGTTTCCATGAAGATAAGATTGGCAGGGAAGAAATCTATGTAGAAAAAGTGGATGCAGAAAGCATCTGTATCCAAACAGATGAGGAAAACTGCCAAATCTAAACCAACTGCACACAAGGATCAAACTTTTGATGTTACTTTTGATGATCTTGATGCAATGGATTACATGGAGACTGAGGATGCTCACAATGAAAAGGGAGTAAGTACTGAAGATCAAGTTAGTACCGTCAATCCAGATGAAGGTACCGACAAGCCAAAAGTTATTACCGACCAGCTAAATGTTAGTACCGACAAGCTCGATGAAGGTACTGCTGAGCCAAAAAATGGAAATTCAAATGAAAATACTACTCCAATAGCTACTCCAATAGTTTTTGGAGATGATGAAACCAATGCTGAGTTTCTGGTATCTATGAGCCAAAATAAGGCTAAGCAAAAAGGAATTGAGATTAAAGATGATGAATACTCTGATAGACCAATGCCTACATCAACAAGATCAGTGTTAACATTGAAGCCTCTTCCTAAGATTCATCCTAAAGATAAAGGCAAGAAAGTTCTTGAGGAAGAAGCTGAGTCAGAGGCTGAATTAGAAGGGGTTAATGAAGCTGAAAGAAAGTTTGCTCAGCTTGCTAATGATGAAGAAATAGATAGAAAGGTTCAAGAGGAATGGGAAACAAAAGAGGAAAAGAAAAAGTTGGCTGAAGCGGAAGCTACAAAGGCTGCACTTATAAGGGATTATGATGATATCTAGACTAGAATTGAAGCAGATAGCATTCTAGCTGCAAGGCTTCAAGAAGAAGAAAGAGAAAAGTTTACTATTAAAGAGAGAGCCAAGTTGCTTCATGATATTATTGCTGCACAAAGGAGATTTCTTTCACAATAAAGAGCTGCTGAAATCAGAAGTATACCACCTACAAGAACTCAGCTAAGAAACCAAATGATGACATATTTGAAGCATGTTGGAGGAAAGAAACATTCTGATTTGAAGACCAAGAATTTTAAAGAAATACAAGTCTTGTATGAAAAGGTAAAAAGGTCTGATGAAAACTTTATTGCTATTGGTTTTGCTGAGGATGAGAGGATAATAAAAGATGTGAACAAGAAAGCTACTGGTACAAAGAAGGATGGCAGTATTAAAGAGGAAAGAAAAGAAGAAGAAAGTACCAAAAAGAGAAAACTTGGCACTCGGAAAAAGATGAAGTCAAGGAAAAGAAGATTCAGACAAGATACTTCTCAGGATGATAATATTGATAGTGAGAAAGAGAATGATGAGCTGAGATTATGTTTAACAATAGCTCCAGATGAGGACAAGGAGGTGGATTATGAAATACTTGACAAGAAGTATCCTATCATAGAATGGAAATCTGAGCATCTTGGAATTAAACCACAGTATGATGAAGCTAAAGATTTAGAGGAGATTAATCTAAATGTGGTGATTAGAAGCAGTGGACAAAGGAGATACTTTAGTACTCTGATGAAGGTGCTTTCCATATTTTATAGAGATGATTTGAATGTTGTATATCAACTTGTGATGGACAGATACAAAGATGAGATACCTTACGGTTTTGACAGAGTACTTTGGGGAGACTTGTAACATTCCTTATTTTCAGGTCATTTACGACGTCATATATTTTACTAATAATTTTTTTTTTCGTATGCATTTACTTTTAATTATAATAATTAAGTTAAATCGCATAAGCT